>BMAO01025725.1:0-27248 GCA_019973975.1 Trichonephila clavata
CTGTTCTTTTGATAGCTCTGTTGATGTAATTAATAATGTTGACTTTCATTGTTCTTGTAGTAATTCTGTTTTTCGAAAACATATATTTATCAATAGAATCATGAAGGTATCGAAAATAACAGCAAGGGTTATTCTCTTAAGTCAGTTGTTTTTGAAAATAAATTCCTCTTAAGGAAGTTTTCGATTAATAGAGGAGATGTGCTGTACGAATTTTGCTTCATCATCACGTTGTTCAAAAACCTTTTCTTTTTAATTTGAACAAATTCAGGTTTTTAAATTTTCATAATTTTTTTCTAAGTACCGTGATTACCACTTATCGGATTGGAAAGTTACAATGGCAGAGGATGTTGCTTATATGTCGACAACGATGATTTATATCTAAATAGTATTAAACTAACAATAATTCGTTTAGAATTTGAATGTCCCTAAACTTTTCTTTTTGACTTAACTTCACCCTTTAACTGATTCGATGTTCGAAGATGCAAAATACTCTCTCTCTCTCTCTCTCTCTCTCTCTGCAAAACATTTTTCCCTTTTGCAATGCAATAGCAGGGATTCTTAATTGCCGGATTGGAATGAATTTAGTGTTTGTTCCCTGGGTACTTTTTTATAGGAATAGCACTCAATGCAGCGGGTTTCGGTATACATTAACCCCCTAAACAATCAGAATTCAGGATATGCTTTTTATTCTTTTCAATCTCGTTTTGAAGAAAATATTTGAAGGTGATTTTCGGTGATAGTAACAAACACTCATTCGTAATTTTCGTGAATATTCTGGTCAAACTTTCTAATTCCAGAGTTGCTGGGAGGAGTTTTAGGTGCATTGCGTTAAAATAAAAACTTGATAAATGTCATTATTTTGTAATTCGAAACATAATGTGATTATCCATTTTTTATTCGTGTACGTAGAGTGTATCTTTTTTTTTGCCAGGCTTTGAGGCGCTCATTTTTCTTTGTGCTAAAATTTTAAGCTAAGTTGCTAAAAGAGAACCGATATACATTTTTAATTTTTTTTTAATATTTCAACTGTCACTACAGTGAATATTTGTCTAGAAATAGTTTATATTGTAATCATTTTTCTTTCGTAATTTATTGCTGGATTCAATTCCTTCAGTAGTTGAATAGGCTGCCACATGGAATTTCTCACTATTTTGTGAAGTTGCTTATCCGACGACAGAACCTGCGACATCCGGGTCTGTAGCCGTGTAACGTAACCACTGGACAAAAGTGATTCCCCCTGTCTGGAAGCTGTTAATGGCTGATGAAAATATCGTCGCAACATTTAATCATGTTTAGGAGATGAATCTTAAGGATATTCTCAAATGTATATTGGATAACTTCGTTACCTTTTCATTCAATATCATATTTGAATGAAACGGTTTTTCGCAAATGACTATAATGAGTTTTCATCGAGAATGAGGATTATATAATTATTGGTTTTGACTCAACGCCTAGAATCTCATGGCGAACATAGTTTGTCCTCAGTAAAATATATTTTAAAAGTTCTTCTCTTTTTCGTTTCTTTATGTGACTCCGTTCCTCTTTTTCGTAGTACAAGCACTTGAACAAGAGTAAACGAGTGTCTAGATTCTTGTATTCTTTAACTTTGTATTTGAAAAGTGTCAAGTCCTGGTACGCTTCTCATGATACTCTTTAATGCGCTTATTAGAATTATTCGTATTCCTCCTTGATAGTGTGGTATGGCTATGCTGCTGAAGCTGTTGACGTGCTTCTCGGCCTCCCTCCCTCCCTCCCGCAATGCCACAGCAGATGTAGATGCTGCCAATTAGTTGGAAGCTAGTCTTTACTGTCGTAGCTGAAAAATAAGAAATCATTAGTTTTGAGAAATACTATGCTGGAAAAATGCCTAAAATTATCAAATTTTAGGTAAAAAATTTTAATTTTAATACTTTTACCATATTTTTAAGCCCATGGATCCCTTTTTATACTCACAGCTTGCCCACGGCCTCCTTTTTATAGTCAAACTTGCCCACGGACCCATTTTTAAAGTCAAAATGTTCCCATGAACCCAACGTGATAAAGCTATATTAATGCATTGAAAAAAATAAAACATTTTGCTGCAGAATTATTTATTAAAATTATAACTTTTGTTTAAATAAAAAAATATTAATGACTTAAATAAACTTGATGAGATGTCATGAAGGTATTTATGCCAATATCAATGTTTGTGAGGGCACCCGCAAATCCCCAGGAGCAGTAAATTATTTTATGTGAAGGGGTTATGATACTGTTTCATGGCACAGAATCCACGTTCCTTTAAAATGGAAGACGGGGAAATAGTCAGTAACTTATGAACAATAACCCGTAATGAACGGGTATAAAAGTTGAATTATTTTTTTATAACTAGAATTTGTGGTATTCTTGTTCAAACATTGGTTTAGATCCCCGATTCGTAGATGTTTCAATAAGACGATTCTGTAATAGTATGGATTCCTACGTGTATGAGATCAGAGTTAGTCTACGCGCAAAAGGGTTCGACAGCCAGTTAGGTATATCTAAATGAATTATTGTTTTTTATAAAAATTTCCACAAAAATTGGATCTAAATTCTTTTATTTTATATTAGATTTTGCGTGGACCCACAAATCAATTTTTCACGGACCTTCTGAATAATATCGGGGAAGACTGAGGATCCGTACGGACCAGTTTGGGGACCACTGTTTTAAATGGTAATGGGAATTCCTTATTCATTGCATATTTCATCAGTATATAATAAAACAAAACATTAAACTTTATCGGAAACCTCCGGAGAGAGAAAGAGAGAGAATTAGCTCTAGATAAAAAATATATTATTAAAAAAGTTTTAAATTTTTGCATGAAGTTATATAATACAAGTTATATACCTCATTTTCAGTGTGATATAGGGCTATGATGCTGTAGATGTTGAATTGCTTCTCCGCCCACCTCCCTCCCGCAATGACGAAAAAGATGTAGATGCTGCCAGTTATTTGGAAGTTAGTCATCACTGCCATAGCTGAAAAATAAGGAATAATAATTTTGAGAGAAATTAAGTTGAAAAATACCTAAAATTATCAAAAATTTCAGATATAGATCATAGATCTTAAAAGACAATGTGTAAATTCCTCATTAATTACATATTTTATAAATATATAGTAACAAAACATTTTAGTGATAAATGAAAACCTCCGTAGGAAGGGAGAGACAAAATAAACTCTTTATAAAAATATATTAATTTTTTTAAGTATACTCATGACGTTATATAATTCAATGAATCGTAAACAGTTTAGATCATTAAGGGTGAAAAAATAAAATACATTTTTGTGTGAAAAAATATTTTCAGTGTTTTTAATGAAAATCCTACATATTCTATGATTTCCATTTTGGTGTATTTTAACACAGAATTCAGCAACATTTGATATTTTTGGGATATTTTCTGAACTGTTTAAATCAAAATACTGAAGGGAACATAAATATATATAAAAGTCCCCATATTATATTCTCATTTTAAGTTGGAGTATTGATTGCCAATTGGCTGAAAATCTGTAAAAAATACCAGGAAGTTACCATTGTTTATTCTGTTCGATACCTTACACGTATTTTTTCAATATCAATCAACAAGATAGCCTGCTTTAAGTGCTGTTAAATATTTTTCGTTTGAAAGCTTTTTTAAATAACTTTTTTCCTATCTAGGGAACAAAATGAAAGCATTCTCAGAAAATGAGACTCACTCACTTGGCAGCGTACATCAAGGCAGAATCTTTCAGAGCCCACTCGAGTTGGCGCTGCTCCTGAAATGCAAAAAAGTCTAAATTAATACCTAGAAATCTTTTATATTTTTTAAAACTAAAAAGGTAATATATGGTATTAAAAATTAATTTCTTTCACAAAAAATTATTATTTAGCACCGACGTTAAAAAACATTTAGAATATTCCCTCTTATCCAAAATCCTGATAGTTATTGAAAATCCATTATTTAATTCTTTATGGATAATTCAAGCTGAACAGGATATATAACTTTAAGTTTTAGATTGTATATTGTTTAAAAACCTAAAAAAAATTCATTTTAAAATTGTATATTTTCAAAACATTTGTATGCATTTTAATGTTTTAGTATTCTTTTTTTCATTTTTTAAAAATTTGTAAGAGTTTTTGACATTTGACTTGAATTTCAGCTATTTGAATATCGCAACAGTTTTGATGTAGATTTATTTTTCAGAATCACTTTGAAATTGCTATTACAATTGAAAGGTTTTATTTCGTCTGCCAACGATTTTAAAATGGCGTTAACCTGTCCAAACTACAAATACGTGGAATTAAATAATCCGATATTTACTTTCATTTATATCAAAAATTCTTTTTTGATTTTCAATGTCCATTCACCGTGAGGAGTCAAACATTTAAAACCTCCCAAATAAAAGAAATATACATAAAACTCACATTTTGATTTTCATGTATAAAAGCACAGTGAAGAATATACAAATAATTTCAAGAATGTCGAAATTTTGATAGTTGAAAATTCGATAAAAACAGTCCATTTTCTAGTTTAAAATTGTCATAATAAAAATGCAAAAAAATTTTAAGAATAAACTGCGACGAATACTTACATCAAGATCATTTGGGTTTATTTCAGATGCTGGCGGAGTTTCAGATTTCAGTGGCTCGAAGGGATGTCCAAAACGGTCCCAAGTCCGTTCCTTTAGTACCCCAATTTTATGGACGGTAACTTGGTGACTGCGGAATCCCTTCGAGCTGAAACTGCAGTACTCCCCGCATAGTTCACAGGAGTAAAAGTTAAAAATCTAGAAAAGGAAAAAAAAATTATTTTCAGATTTGGTAAGAAAACTAATTTTTTTTTATTTTTCTACGTCAATAAATGTTTTATCATTTAAAAATTCATAACATTATTAACCCTTATTTTACCACTGTATTTTATTTGACACGCTTGTTCAATTCCCTACTATTAGTTCACAATCTCCATATATATATATCTTATACAAATTTTCAATTTTTAATAAAACACATTTTAAAGCTCTCGATTCCCCTGAAATTTATATACACGATTATTCTGGAAGAAAAAAATACGGTTATTTAATTTTAATTAAAAATTAATTAATTAAAACTAATTATTTAAAGAATAACATATACAGTCACGTCAGGTTCATTGTTATCAACTAGGATAAAACTTTTAAGAATTTTTTTTATCACGTTTTAAAGCATTCACAGTTGAACTGAAATTTTATATACACGATTTTTTGGATGGCAATACGATACTTTAATGATAGTTTATAAAAATTAACTACCACATCATATTGAGATACTGTCATATGAGTATAATATTTGTTTTAATTGTAATTATTTGATAAATGTAAATAAAATAATATTTTTCTTTGTTGTCTTAAGTGAGAATTGACTTTATTTATATTTTTTACTTGTTTTTTTTTATTTTGCTCTACCTAAATAATAGAGCTTTTAGTTTAAATTGTTTGGAAATGAATTATATAGTTCATTTTGTAGTTTTGCACTTGACAGGATTGTAAACTTGCTGGTTGGAACTATACAGCAACTGAAAGAAATATTTTTAGGTGGATGTGTTTGTTATGAATATGTAGAGGTGCACTTAACATTCAGTTGATTCAAGATTAGCTGAAGTAAAAAAATCAAGGTTAAATTATCATATGTGTCCTAATAATGGGAGGACTTTAGTTTCTATACCAATGCACATAGAAACATAAAAACAGTATTTCCTTAAATATTTCATTCATGATATCATATTAACGTATTTTGTTTTTGAAAAAAAGTCAAAATATTTTTAATAATTGAAGAAAATTGATTTTTTTCCTGTTTTATTTGAAGATGTCTGTAAAACATTGGTTTGATTCGGCATTAAAATACTTAGAATTTTTGGTGACACTGAATATTTCTCTTGTTTTAGAACTGTTATCCTTCAATCTTAAAAAGGTCAGATACAATATTGTATTCAAATTGGATTAAAAAATATGCTTTTCTTTTCCTACCATGAACGCAGTTCCCGAATATTCCATGACGCTATATTATCAACTCATATTAAAACAAACAGTTATGCTGGATGTAAATCACAAACTATCAATCCTATCTCTGAATTATGTCAACCATTACAGAATTACCAATCTCCACTGCTTTTTACGCGCAACGGAACTGTATAATTAAATTTAAAATCAAATTTAATTACAATAATTACAGTGTTTAATTGCAATTAAATTAAATTAAATCAAGAATTGGAATTTAAATTTAAAATAATTGACTAAATAATTTTAAATTTAACTCTTTCTGAAAATTATTTTTCTTATAAAACTATGGAACACTGGGGTCCCTGTATCAAAATTCATTCGGGGGGGCTCTTTTTTAGATATGCGAATCATGTTAATTTGACTGTAGTTAAACATGTTGGAACTCCTGTAGCTTCAGGACTTTGTATCATTGATGCAACTGATAGGGCGGTAGCTACGCCCCTGCTATGGAATAACCATTAATTGTGAATAAAACTTCTAATTCGAAAATTACGCTGTAACTCTTACCTTCTTTTTTCTATTGAAACGTTTCTTAATCACAGTGAACATATTCTGTTTTTTTAAAGATTTCTCCGCAGCCTCGATTACAAATATATTTGGCGCTGTTACAGTTTTGATGTTTGGGTAACTGGATGGTCCGGCATCGGTATCAAATTCCTTCTATTAGAATATAAGAGGAATTAATTTGTTTATGCATTAGTTTTCTTAAAGAAGCAAAATTATTTTTCGAAAGTATACGCTTTGTTTTCCAATAAATACCATACGAAGATACTTTCATTAAGTCATTTGACATTAGTTCTTTAATTAAATATTATTTACATTTTTCAAAAATTTAAAATTTGTTTCGGTTTTCGTGAGTAAAAAATGGTAATGTAAATATTTTTCATTAGCATCGCTTTAATTCCGGAAAGTTTATATCCTTACAAATCATTTCGAATAAATTAAACCAATTTTATCTCCTATATATTATTTATACAATTTACTTTCATGCGTTAGTTTAGGTGAAAAATTACAATAAGGAATGCTTATTCTAAAACTAACTTTGAATAGTATTCATTTTAAAGTAGAATTTTATTACACTTACGCATGATGTTAATACCCATTAGTAAATTTTTCTTGTTAGATAAAAATCAAAGCATGAGATGCAAAAGCCAACATCACAGATAACAACAAAGATTCATCGTCACAGCTCTCAGATTGACTAACCGAACTTTCAAAAACATATCAAGTTATTAAGAAATAAACTATCAGCTTATTGAGATTACTTATCTATCTTTATTTAACATAGTACTATAAAAATAATCTGGTACTGCCATCTGGTGAGAAATAAACATGATTCCAGTCATAAGAAATACAGAGTTTTAATCTTCTTAGCTTGTTATTTTTAAACCCTTCCGCCCGAAGATATCATGGGGGCCAGAAATAGAGGGGGAATTTTCACCCCGTGAATTTAACGGGAGCGAGAAGAAAGTGGTTAAAATTTGATCTGCAGAACAATTTTCTTTGTCAAAAATACTAATTTTGAATGCAGCAGTTTTGTAAAGTCTGAATAGTTTAAACAGTTTCCTCGCTTGTTTTAACCTTGTTCGAGGGGTGTTGTCGAAAATTCTACCTAAGGTATCAAACAACTTCGCAAAGAACGGACTACGTTCCATCAATGAGTTCCTCCGTAACGGCTTTCTGAACATTATGTGGTCTGCCGAAATCCACAAACGTGAATCACAATAACGAACCATTTTCAGTTAAATGGAGGTATAAAAGCTTTCTTCTAACTCCCTGAACCCTCAAGTAGGCCCAAAAATCTCTGAGATGCGTACAAAAATTAATTTTGGTGTCGGGTTTATACGCTGAGCAGGAACGTGCCCCTCGTCCTTCTATCTGTCTCTCTTTAGTCTCTCTAGTCGACTGCTTCAGATTTTGTACGGCAGTGGCTCTTGAATCTGATAGATTCCGCGCGCCCAAATACGTAATTTTTAATGCCTTTCTAATTTTCTTTTATTTTCATGTTCTTCTGTAACATAGAATCTGACTGAATCTCTCTCTTTTACTGAGTTTTTAAAATAATAACTCATATTTGTATATTTACCGATAGATTTCCGTTCTCTAGAAAACTAATTTTATTTATGCCTAAAAAATCTGTATCAATGCAATTATTGATTAATTAACTTCGTCGGGAAAAATGTATCTCCTCGATTACAGCCATTTCCGTCTAGTTTACATTTGTAAGGGTTTTTTTTTAAAGAAATGAGATACCTAGAGAATATGCATTAAAACCAAGTATTTAAACATTATCTAAACAAGTTTGATAAGTCTTTCGTCTCGTTCAGGAATAAATGTTTTACAATCTACTATGTAGGATTGAATTTCACTTTTGCGACGAAAAGTGTACATACTTACATTGTCAGGGGATAGTTCTTTATCCTCTGGAATAGAATCCTCCAGTTCCGTTAGGCGTTCAAACTAAAAGAAGAAAGGAAGTTAACGCAAATTTCTTCTCAATTAAGGTTATCATATACTTTCGAAACTTTGCGCATATCCTCTATTTACCTAAGAACTAATTGTATAATTTTTGGAAATATGGGACAGAAAGTTCAGAATCCAATAATTCAGTCCCCTTTTTAAAAATATTATTTTCTAATTTGATTGGAAATATTTGAGTCAAATATTCCCAAATTTTGGTGACTAGGTTGCAAGACACGTAGATTTTTAATAGTCCACTTTCATTATACAAGTTTTTCACGCTATATGCCTTTTTCTAATAGCTGTTTAAGTCCAAATATAAGCATTTATAGTTGGCTGGATGAAATATTTTTCCTACTGCTTATAAATAACGAATTTTTGAACTTTTGGTCATCGTACAGTTTAGTCAAGTTCTAGTATATTTAATTCTGCATTTGGAAATATTTTTTTCACGTAAAGATTAGGTAAATACTTTGTTTTCGTACCAGACTGAATAACGTTGCATTTTAAAAAATTTCTATAGTAATCGAGATTTCTTCTGAGATTCAGACGTGATAAAATAATGCAAATTGTTCCAAAATTAACAGAACTAAAGTTTATTTTGAAGCAATTCATTCCAAAAGATTTCTATCAAATCTGTCACATTTTTGGTAATTCATTTCTTAAAAATTTGCTAACCAAAAAGGGATATTTTCACTCTTTTTCCAAACTAATTAATATATTCATAGATTTTTAATACAACCCAGATAGACTTCTAATCATCCAATTTTTTGTGGATTATTCCATGAAAGTATCCTTTCTTCTATAAAATTATACTGAGCTGCATTCATTATAAAACATTTGTCCAATAATTACACAAATTAAAAAAAGCCGCAATTACTTCGCTAAATGTCCCTAAAGCTTTTTTGAGAACTTGATTCTTCTAAAATAGAATGATAATATTAATGAGACAAACCAAATATTTGTTTTTATTTTTACGTACTTTATAATACAATAAGAAAGCGAAACCTCTATATATATTTTTAAATATTAATTTGCTTTTATCTATAAATATTTCGGACTGTTTAGAATAACAATCCTATATTCTTGAGAAAATTTTCTTTAGTTATGATCAAATTATTACTCGGAGAATGAACAGAAAGAAATGTTCTTTAAATTTCAAACATGTGCTTAAAACGGGGACGTTTTGAAGCAAAGCCTTCTGAGCCATCCCCCGGGACCTCAGTATAACGCCTCCTCTCTTTCTTGATTCTTCCTGAATAAGATTATGATCCAAAATAATTTTAATTGTCATTCCTGGACATTTTGTCCGGAAAAAAGGGAATTTCATATAAAAGGAAAAGATGGAAAAAGTTTGAGTTTTCTAAAGAGAATGTAATATTTGCTAGGTCCGGATTTCATTATATGTATATTATTATGTGTTTATTAATATCTATTTTTCTCTTACTTTGCCAACTTTCAGTTTCTTTTTTCCGCCAGGAAATCCAGAACTGAAAGAAAAAATAGGATAATGAGAATTTGATTTGAATTCTAAGTCAAACTTTCTAGAATAAAATATCATCGTATCTGATTGCTAAAAAATATTTCAAAATGTAATTTTTATTATTTTAAGTTATACCAAATCGCATAACGCTTAAGAGATTTAAGAAATATTTTTTAAAAATCATTACAAGTATTCGATTTTTTTCATGAGACAAAAAGGCTTTTCTACCCTCGCCTCTCAAGATTTCATATTTTCTGGGACAGGCAATTTCTTTTCAAGCAAATAACTTGTATTGAAACTTAATGCCTCAGAAGTTTGTCTTCAATGCCTGGGAAAAAAACAAAGCCCTGTTTTTGCTATCTTGCGTAAATTGGGGTAATTTTAAAATAAAAAATATAACTATAATATTTTTCATTAAAAATCATTCTGAATGGTTTAAAAATGTAATAGTATTTTGTCAAGAAGCCTGACCTTTTTGAAAACTGTAGAACAGAATTACGTAATATGTCCATTATATTTATAATATAACCTTTCTGTTCTACAGTCTCTTGAAACTGGGCGCTCATGAACAAGTATTACAGTCCAGAATCATCCGAAATACCTGCTCCTTACTTATTATTTACATCCTAAAGAAGGTATATCAAACTGTAGTTTCGGTGAATGGCTTCTGTAAGGAAGCACATACACTTGGCTTCAAAAGTCTGCGTACAGGCATTCATCTTTCGTGGCTATGCTAAAATTACTATTAAAATTTCGATTGAAATAATCCGTATATCTCTCAGTAATCTTTCTTTCTTTTTCAAACAACAATAAAGTTCACCCTAACATTAAGAAAAAGAGAATGCCCACCAAAAAATCACCAAGCATTCCACCAAAAGTCTGAGTACACATACAAAATATACCTTCTAAAGTTCTTTTATTGTGAGATTATTATACTAGTTAGCGTTTTTAAGTGAATATAAGCTTCTACAACAATTTATTTTAAATTTTATATTTGAATACTTGTGTGTTTCTATGGCAGGTAACAGAACAGAAATCGATTTATTACTGAAAGAAACGTCATCTTAGATCTTAAAAAAGGAGGAAACCTTTTAAACCAGTAGCTAAAACTGTCGATAGGAGACATTCAATGATTCAGAAAGTGTCCAGAAACCTACAAATCAAGTGAAACTTTCATGTCCAAGTAAAGATCCAAGTGCCCGTCTCTACAGTGTCTCAACTCAATAATCTTACTTTGTAATACGATTTCCTAAAATAGACTAAAGATTAAAAGCTTCACAAATAGCTAAAATTTTTACTGATATATATTCAAAAATTGTGATTTTAATCACAATTCCATGATAACTGAAAAAACATTTCTATCATGGCCGAGTTCCACTGAAGAAGCCATTGGTCAATCGAATGAACAGAGCTAAGAGAAACGACCTTAGAAATAAGAATTCTTTTTGGACACATAATTTTTGAAAAAATTTAATATATTGAGTTAAAGAAATTTAAGTTTTGGACAAAAAAATGATCAAAATATATCTCCAAAAATCCCTGTACACAGAAGGAAGAGAAACTCTTTCAGACTTTTAAGCATGAAGGAAGAGGTATAAGGTTTTTTGTTTGTATAAGAAACTTTCGAGTTATTGTTGATTCAATAAATTCCAGTTTATGGAATTTATTGAATCAACAATGAACACGATTTACTACTTGGATATATTAAAATATCAGAGAAAGTACCGAGAAACTTGCAATGAGTGATGACTTTTACTTCATCAAGAGAAATACACCAAACAAGTGCCTTACATTTTGAAGGCACTGTTGTTCTATCATGTCCCAAACAAATTTCGTAAGCCACTTAATCCCCAGATCTCAGCATGGTACAACATTCGTGGTGTTCTCTCCAGTAGGTTATTAAGAATACCGTAATAACATCAAAAATGCTAAAATCCATTCTGGTAGAAGAGTGAAACAAAATAACGTCAGAAGAGACAACTAAGGTTTTGAATACCTGATAATTTATGTTGAGAAAGTTATAGAAAGAACGGAAAAGCTTAAAAAGTATTACTTTTCTTATAATTCAATATCGTAAAGTTTTTTTGCAGTATAGGCAGAATTTTGACGATTTGTGTCGCTTCTAAATTTTAATTATTTGTATTTTTTATTTTAATCAGGGAATTTTTTCTGATATTTTTTTATTTAATTTACTTCGTTAGAGGAGTCAGTAATAATAGTATTGATTCAGAAAGACTTCAGTTAATTAGCAAGTTTTGAATCAATATGAAAGATAATCGTCTGTACGTGGGTAGGGACGCAGGTCATACGGAGGCAAGTGTAGGTTTAGTTATCATGAAATCACCAAAAAGCTTTTAATCATTAATCCCAGTGGTGTGGTTCTAAAAACCATGTGTTAAGCTGGACGACAGTAGAAACAACTAAAAAGGGGTAATCAGTATAGAATTGCGCCTTTTCAATGGGATGGTAAAAATAGGTTCGGCCTCTGGCTGGAGAATACCATCTGAAGGTGATGTTATGTTGTGGGAATGTTAGTAAATCCTGATATATTGGACACAATATGAGGTATGGTCAACTATTCTGTTCTAGATGACCATAGGTTTCCTACTTTGAGGTCGTTTGCTGGTTGAGTCGTTCCGGTTTTTTGGATGGCAACTCCAGCAGTCATGTTGAACAGACCTAGATGGCTTAGTTTGATTACAAATGGGCTCAGTGCTGAAGCAAACTAGGACAAGGTATTAACCTTAATCAAGGGCGTAGCTACCGCCGTATTACCCACATCATTGATATGGGGCCTCCAAAATAGAAGGCCCACTCATGTGTGAAAAAATTATAAAATGTAAAGGAGCCTCAATAAAGGACCCATAAAAATTTTGAAATAGGGCCCACTCTGGTCTATCTACACCAGTGAACTTAATCCCTTCCAATATGTATCGGATGATTCGAAACATCAACAGAGTAATGAGAAGCCACCGACGTACTGAATCGAAGGGGGAACTGATTTGTTTTTTCCAAACGAATAAAACCAAAATATTGATTGCAATTGGTAAACCATCGATGAAAAGTAAGGCTCGGAAAACCGCATGTGTATTAACAACTAATTAAGGTTCCTCAAACAATGATATAATAGCATTTCTTCCTTCTATTACAAGTGTCCAATTACTTCGTGGTTAATAGGGTAAAAAGCCTGTTTAAGAACAATATTTTAAAAAATTACATGTATGAAAAATTCATATCTTAAATAATATTTGTAATTTTTGAAATTTGTTTTACACTTACATCCGACATAAAAAAAAACTTTTTATTATAATTCTTATTTAGAACTTCATTAATCAGTTTAATAAATATTATGCTTTTCAGATCAATTTTTCATTTAATATTATTTCTCACTTATTTTTTTAACTTTAAGTTACTTAAAAAATTTTACATTGAATATTTGTTAAATTTTACGTTTATTAGTATCAAAATTATTTAATCATATGAGGTTTATAATTTTTAAAAATTATTTTTAACTTTATTATATAGAAGAATTGCTGATTAAAACGCAAAAATAATTTGAAAATCCTTACTGCTTTAATCACGAATAATATTAAAAGAAAAATAATCTTTGCAAATCAGCGGAAACCTCTTGTTCTCAAGATTTGTATGTTATTTGTTTGAAATTTAATTTATACAGTTAGAACAATGAAATAATTATCCAACATCTAGAAGATTGTAGAAATCTGTCCTTCTTACTACACATAAGTTTCAACAATAAAATCTTATACTGAATGCCTTAAGAATACATAACATGATTTCCTCAATTAAAAGATCTAAATTTATTAGTTCAACACTTCATTGGCAATTAAAGAGCTCGTAAATTTTTAATTTTATTCGATAAATATATCGATGTATGACCAGATATTAACCAGAAATTAATAAACAAATTTTTCTGGCAAGACTATGCGTAATGTAAGACTACTTATACAAATAGAATCTATACTTATTCTGAATTTGACTACTTACATCAGTTTTTTGATCCAAGCCATGATAGCTTTCTAACAGTTTATCTGTCAGAATTAAAGAATCAATAAAGTTTTTGCTTAAATTTCACAAAAAGTAAATCGCAGTGTAAATATCGCTGGTTATTCACCAAAAGTTTTACACCAAATGTGGCAGAACAGTAAAACTTTTTTCTTTGTTGAAATGAAACCCATTGTTACCTCTTTGTTGAAAACGAATTTCAATATTTTTTTTAATAATGGAGTATGAGTTTCTGTTCTGTATCAGTATTGTTCTAAATAATTAAAAACGCTTTGTTCTATTCCTTCTATTAGCTCTCTCTCTCTCTCTATATATATATATTTATTTATATATTTATGTATTTGTTCAAATTTTCAATCGTTAATAAAATACTTTCTATTCGTTGTATCAAGTTCAAATAATTTTATTTAAACTTGTAGTGGGGATCACATGATATTAATACATTTTTTTCAAATATTAATTACCAGTTATATAATTATATATATATTTAATATATTTAAATGAATATATATAGACTTAATGTTATTTTATCATAATTTACTAATTTTATGCGCTACTGCTATACTCCTTTCTATCGGGCGGGGAAAAAATGTTGTTGCTGCACTCACTCACGAAGTAGGTTTATTCATCTAGTTTTTTTCCCCTTGATTTTAACATATGCTAGTAATTATTAGTAGGTTATAATTCTATTGTTTTATTTTAATATATTGTGGTTTTATTGCAGTCGTTTAACTTATCTTGATATTCCTTATTTTCCCCATGGCCCAGAGTAATGGTGAATACAGGTGAAGATTGGCTAGCAGCACAACTTTGTTTAATCCTGCAATCTTGATTCCTAAGGCCAGGAGCATGCTATGGCACTACTGTGGCAAATACTTTTTACTACCTTGACTAGTTATCTTAGATTTTATAATTATTGTGTGTATATTTATGAATTATATATATATATATATATATATATATATAGTAGCCGTTACCCACCCGCTTCGTTGGGTATTTCATGATGTTATATATATAAACTATTAATATCTAAGTCCTATCATTAAGAATTCGATTGTATTGAAAAACATATTTATACCTGTAACTGTCGCCTCTTGATAAAAAAAAGAGCAGAATTCATCTAATTTGTATTTTCTAAAAATCTCTAAAATTGAAGTATATGAATGATGTTTGAATTTTCGTAACACTACAATGAAGTGGATTCTCGCAAAACCAATTTTCGATGGATCTCTACTCTGTAAAATAAACATGCAAGCCAAATCTAACGGGGAAAAAACGAAATTTTTACTATCAATACCCCCGTAATCCCGTGGAGAGTCGTTTTCCAAAATAACCGTTCTTGATGGATTTTAATTCAACAAAAGATAAATGTCAACCAAATTTCATTATTATAGTCCTTGTAGTTCGAAAGAAGGAATTTTTTTGTCAGTACGCCCCAGTAACCCCCTGCTCCCCCCAGGAGCTGATTTCCGTAAAATACATTTTTTTAGTTGATCCCTATTCAAAAAAGAAACATGCTTTACAAATTTCAAGTATGTGGGTATAACAAACCAAAAACAGGAATTTTTTTCTATAGCTCCTCTTGACTCCTCGCAACCCTCCTTAGGGGTCGATTTTCGTTTTACTCTTTGTTAGAAGAACTTTATTCC
This sequence comes from Trichonephila clavata, assembly GCA_019973975.1. Classification (NCBI taxonomy): domain Eukaryota; kingdom Metazoa; phylum Arthropoda; class Arachnida; order Araneae; family Nephilidae; genus Trichonephila; species Trichonephila clavata. Next base: position 15,644 of record BMAO01025725.1, read on the forward strand.
ATGAAAGGAACATTCCTACCAATTTTCAAGGAGGTTGTCCTAATAGTTTTAAAACGGAAATATTTATCGATTACGCCCCTTAATCTCCCGAAATGAAACTTGGTGGTTGATATTCGCGAAGCCCATTTTATAGCGATTGTCTACTCTACGAAAGGAATCTGCTTATCCAATTTCAAGATAGTTTAAAACTGGGAACAATTATCTATAACACCCCTTGAGCCCCCGCAACGCCACAGGGGGAATATGTTTTCACAAAACCCATTTTGCAGGGGAACTGTACTCTTTGAAAGGAATTTGCTTATCGAATTTGAAGACTGTGCGTCTAATAAATTAAAAATGTAAAAAATGATCTATAACGCCTCTTGAGCCCCGCAACACCTCCCTAGGGTCAATTTTCACAAAACGCATTACATAGGGGATCTTTAATCCATGAAAGGGATTCTGATTATCATATTTCAAGATTGCACGTCCAGTAGTTTAAAAATGGAAATAATTATTTATAACGCCCCTTAAGCCCCGCAACGCCACTTGGAGGTCCATTTTCACATAACGCATTTTGTAACGTATCTCTATCCTATGAGAGGAATCTGCTTACCAAATTTCAAGAAATTGCGTCTAATAGTTAAAAAACCGGAATAATTATTTATGTCCCCCCGTAGCAACCCTTGGGGTCAATTTTCCCCCAAAAAATTTTGTAGAGGATATTTACTTCATAAAAGAAACATGCCTATCAATTTTCAAGCAGGTAGGTCAAGTAGTTTCAAAACGAAAATATTTTTCTATTACGCCCCTTAATCCTCCGCAATGAAACTTGAGGGGCTATTTTCCCCAAACCCATCTTGTAGCTGATCTGTACTCTATGGAATAAATCTATTTATCAAATATAAAGAATGTACGTCTAATAGTTTAAAAATGGAAATAATTATCTATAACGCCCCCGTAACTCCACTTGGGGCTTGATTTTCACCAAACTCATTTGGTAGCGGGTCTCTACTCTATGAAAGGAATCTGCTTGCCCAATTTCAAGATTCTATGTCGAGTAGTTTAAAAATTGAAACAATTATTTATAACTCCCCTTAACCCCCGTAACGCCCCTTGTGGTTTGGATTTCGTAAAATCTGTTCTTAGCTTATCTCTACTCTATGAAAGGAAAATGCCTACTAAATTTCAAGCCTGTAGGTTGAATAGTTCTGGAGATATCTTGATTAGTCAGTCAGTCAGTGAGTCGCTTTTCTCCTTTATATATATGGATATATAGGCTATAATATTATCGTTTTACATTAATAGATTATTGTTTTATTTATAGTAATAGTTATTGTTCTCTAGAAATTGCTTGCTTTCCTTATGGCGCAGAGTATTGGCAAATTCAGGTGAAGATAGGCTGGCCGAAAAAATTTGTTTAAACCTGCAATCCTGGTTCCTAAGGCTAGGAGTTTGCTCTAGTAGTACTGTGGCTAAGACTATTCTATCATGACTATACTTATCTTAGGTTTATAACTATTTTTTATATAATTTTGTAATATATATATATATATATATATATATATATATATGTATATGTATATATATATATGTGTGTGTGTATATATGTATATATATATATATATATATATATATATACATATTTCCCCCTGTTATGTTCTATTTTTTATATAAATTTTTCCATATATATATATATATATATATATTTATATATATCGCTTAAATATTCAATGGTTAATAAAAAATACTTCCTATTCATTCATCCATTCAAAGTAGGAATTAACCTTAAAATAATTTTTGTTGTATTACTTGTTTTTGCACAAATAGCATGATTCAGCAGCTACTTTAGGTACGAAATCTAACCAATTTGTCTTCCTTAAAAATTTAATATACTTTTATACTTCTGTTAAGAGAATATATTATTACTAAAAATTAGTTTTTAACATAGTTTTGCATCATAAATAGACGAGTGTTTAAGTATTTTTGTTACATAAATGGTATCATGGTATTATAAGTTGCTTTAATCAAGTTTTTATTTTTTATTTTATCTCTGAACAAAAAAAGTACCGGTGAAACGTTTCATTTTCTTTCAATATATTTATTCTAAATTAGCGCCATTCGATAATAATTGGTAAATATTGTTCACTTTGCGGTATACAAGATCTTTTTTGTTGCGAGAATTCACAGGCAACCTGTTCGTGCAAATTTACTCTTTCGAGACTTCTTACTGTGGATATTTTAAAGAGAAAAAAATATTCCAAGATTGAATCAATCACACATAGATGTCTCACTTTGATATTTCTGATTTTGCTGATGAAGATACGCGATAGAAGAATTCCATCAGTGGGTTAAGAATAGAGATGTATGAGATAAAGAAGATGAAAAATACAGGATGCGTTTCTGAAGAGAATCTAATAATTGAAGTGATTGTAAGGGAGAAGATGGTTGTCGAACAAATTCTGGAAATATAATTGGTGTTGATTTTATACCGAAAATACTTTTTTCTACCTTTGAAATTTTATTTAGAAATATTATTTGGTAAGACCTTTGAAGAAAATATTTTTATAGCATACAGTAATGCATAGCATTACATGTAATGTTGCGCTAGCACATCGCCCACTTTTCATCCATTGCCTTGCCATTTCGTCTGCCTTGCTTTTACAAATTTTTCATTAAAATCTACTTATTTTTAAATAAATTGATAAGCTCTCTTTAATTGTTATTTTTAAATTTCATCTTAGTTTTTTTTCGCTTACTTTGGAGAATAGGAAATTCAAGTGACTCATAGGGTGATTTACAAAATTTGGTGATTTTTTGATTCGGTAATTATTTTTTCCATGCGAAATTACTTTTGTTAACCCTAAAGTATTAAACTTTTTCGATAGCCCCTTCATAGTTTGGCATCCTATTTTTAAAATATCCAAATGACTAGATCACCTATTAGCACCCTACAATTCATTTTACCTCGAATATGTATTTCATATATTTAAAAGTAATTATTTCCAAGAAACCTTTTACTTTATTTTAATGATCAGTAGTTGCTGAAAGATTTTCTAAACTTGAAAATAATTGAGGTATGTAGTTTACTGATTTTGATGTGCTTGAAATTATTAAACTGGATTACGCAATATCTTTAAGATAAAAAAAAATATATATTTTCTGTAAAAGTTATGAATATGTATATACCTAGTCACACGTACATACACATGAATATATGTGTACGTGTGTATGTGTTTTGTGTGTGAGTACTTGTTTGTGTGTACGTAATTTCTACAAGAGGTTTCATTATATTATTAACACAATTTAATTTTTCTTTATGAATTAACTATATTTTACAGATAAGTAATTCGGTTGAAATGGTGAAATAAAAATTCTGCAATTTTTTTCAAATGGCCATGAAAGTATTGTCCCACACAAGTAATAGAATGAATTTTAGACGCAAAATAAACCGAACTAACAACATTTAGCAATTAGGCTTTGATAAGCTCTAATGTGGATTGAAATGTCATGGCCTTACACAGGAAAATGGAATATTCTAGAATATTGCTATTCCAGGGGTTCTTGATAAAGGCAACGGATAATTAAATAAACTTGCAAGTCCTAAAAATTGTTTTCTTAGGGCAGTGTTTCTCAAACTTTCAATATTTGGGACCTAATATTCCACCATGGTTTTCATCGCGTCCCCAGCATACAATAAAAATCTATTGAATTCAATAATACTATACTTTAGCAGTAAAGCTACAATACGAGTTTAATTTCTCAAGTGCCACTATTTATATATACAGTAGAAAGTCGTTTATTCCGAATGATTTGGGACCGGACACCGTTCGGATTCGCGATTGTTCGGATATCCGAAAACCGAATGCGATCCTTGCAGTATATGAAATAGGGCTCTATGCAATATTGAAAACCATCACATGAGGGAAACGTGCTTGAAGAAAAAGCAGGTGCAAAATGTCGCAATTTTACCTTTATTGTGGAAAATAATCACTTATTTTTCGCTGTACCTTTGTACACTTTTGTTTTTTAGCTGGGTGACATGGAGCATTATTGAGAATTAGTAAAACTTTGCCTGTTTTCCCTTCACGTTCACTAAGTTTATTTACTTTGGGAATGAAGTCTTTAGTACCATTCAGAAAAAAGGGCAGAGTTCATCCACGGGCTTTTTTGCGCCTTGTAAGGAGTAGGAAGGTATGAAATATTTTTGAAGCAATATGAGGCTTCTTATATTTGCCAATCATAAGCAATGGCAAACTGTGTGTTCCACTAGCGTTCGCACAAACCATGGCTGTAACAAACTGACCTAATATTCTGCGCAGATGTTTACCCAACTCACACGACTGAAATTCTCCAAATATCCCTCACCTTGGCTTTTTCTGTCACTTTTGGCCTCACGTGAAACAACTCTTGAGCATTGCACCGTTCGAAAACGTATTCCTATAGAGTACATGTAGTTGACCGGTCCGGTGGAGCTGGTCCGGATATTTTGCGCTCCAGATAATAAACATTCGGATAAACGACGCTCTACTGTATGTACGTTTCGCCCAGCCAAAGAGTTAATTAGATCGGACGTATATATATGTCTATTCGAAGTACGATCTTTTCTAAGAACTGCTATCCATAAAATTATTTCGAATGCTCTAAAAGGACCTCGATAGTGTTTGCGAAAAATTTACTAATTTCAGAGGATTTGCTTACTTATTCCTTTTCTCCCTTATTACATCACATACGCGCGCCTACTTGGAAGACGGTGACAATGGCAAGTGTAACTTTTAATCGGCAGGGGTAAAGGAATTAATTATAAACCGTACAAATTATCAAGACAAGTGTTACTGTTTATAATTTTATGTATGACAAGCCCATGATGTCACTGGAAGTTATCAAACTTGTTCTTAACTCAGTATTGTTAAACTATTTCTAAATTCATTGTGCAATGCTGACGCATTTATAAGTGTATTATATCAGTGTAAAAGCGTATTTTATTTTTAGCACGCTTTTCACGTAGTGGAGCAAAAGCGCTATTAGGACGCAAATTTCGTCTTCGTCTAGTATTTTGTCGTACCTTTTTCTCAGCCAATAAGCAACCAATTGACCTCGGGTTTTCGGCCTTTGGTAGCATTTGTGCCCTAGATCAGCCGAATCATATTTAAATTTTCCGATAGTTTTCCCGAATTTTCCTACAAATTTTCCTGAATTTCGCTAGTTTGCTTTTTTATAGTGCTGATACAGATTTGTGTCATTATTTCTTTTCAGCTCAATAGTAGTACATTTAGAGGAGTGGTACAGTACTACTTTCTGTTTGTAAAAAATTCATTAGTTGGATTATCGTAAAATACAACATGTGAAAAACGCGCTAAAATTACTTGGCCATGCCAATGATTGATATCTTGTTTATTACTTCAGAATGCATTGTTTATTTACGTTAAGTAAACTAATACTTTTTTTAAATAATCTTTTTTTTTTCAAATTCTTAATATATTCCCGCACCCCATTTGGCAGAGTTTGACATTTGAGCATTTTAAAATTTTTACAAAAATAGAATATATTATGTTAGATAATATTTAAATTTTGTTAAGAGAAAATTCTTGTTATGTTTATATAAGTGACTGTCACAATAATGTAGGGAATTTTTTCAAACAAATAGCTCAAAGCAATTTTAACATAACAAAAAACATACAAATTAATTTCAATCAATTATCTGCATACTTTTTCAGCAATCCTTGTTAGTTTTCAAATACCCTGAAAAACTATTTTGAGTAAAACGCGTTTGAAAGTCGGCAAGACCCGCTGGAAATATCATCTAAGTCGTTATAAAACAATGATAACTCTTGAACTAATAAACAGAAAATTAAAAAAAGAAAAGTTTATTTTTACAAACCTACTGACTAAAAAATTAAATATTAAGACATTTTTAGGAATCTGAGTAAATTCGTGGTTTGTACCTTGATATTAAAGCATATAATTCAATTTTAAGTGGTTTCTGTAGCAAACTTTTCACTTCATAAGATAATTCTAACAATATGTTTTATTTGTGGTTGTATTTACTTTATCATTCCTTGACTTCCTAGCATAGTATTACTCAAGCTATTGGGGGTACGAGCATATCGAAAAGTCGAAATCAAGAGATTTTTTAAAAAACTAAACCCCTGAGGAAGTAAGAAGGATAAAGTATTGAATGGAATCAAACAAAATACATTCTTATACTTAAAAAAAATTACACATTTATACACAGATATAATACAATTATACTGCTCAGTGTATTTGATAATTAATTTTACAATACACAAAGTTAAGAACAATTTAATAATCTTGATAATTTGTACGGTTTAAAATTAAAATCGTATTTTAATTTTAGAGTCAAAGTATATTATAGAATCTAACGGATTGTTATTATATTGAGAGTGTGTGCTGAAAATTAAGACAATTAGGTCTCACAAACTGAAGGTTTACAAAGAACTGTCCCATTAGATTGCAGATGCTATCCTTCTTAATGCTTTATATAGAAGAGGCAATTGTTTATGATGGCTTCACTATGGCACTAAACAATCTATTTTGTATTTATTATGTTTTAAAACTAAGATCATCATCAACCAATTTTTATATGTTTTATTTAGTCTATATAAGAAGTTTCTCACTTTCTCTCTCTATATATATATCTAGCCTTTTTTAAAGAAATCTAAATAAACTTTACTTTTAAAAAAGCAAATCCTCAAAAAGTAGATTATAATGGAACATTTAAAATTTATTTAACTGTTTTGAGGCATGTCGTGACCCTATAATATCTTGGACTGGGTTCACATTGCCCGACATGCCTGGTGTGGAAGGAAACATATCACCAACGAAAGCCATAATTACAAATATTTATTTACAACACAAAATACAATCAACAAGTTACTCTATAAGTAGAAACTTGGAGTGATTATTCAATTCCCTAGATTAATCCTGATACACAACTCTAACATTCAATTCTAACCTTTATATCCAATATTCCCACTAAATAATCTCAACTATCAGAATTGACAAAGGAGACGAACGTGGCTAACTTCAGGTCGATACTAACAATAATCCCTTTGATTATTTCAATGATTAACAATATCAATTACTAACTAATACGTGCTAAGCTCGCTGGAGAGATCCGGGGTTTATACTCACTACGGTTTTGGCAATTCCTTCTACTTTCTTACTAAATCTAGACTTTATATAGTTGAATTCATTAGCATATCACTATCTCGTGTTTTTCCCGAGGAGGCTGTGAAATAGAATAATTGCTGGCCCCAAAGTTACCCAAGAGAGTTAATGAAAGATTGACGCGGATAGACCCGTCACAGCCCCCTCAAGAAAAAAACGGGATTTATAAAAGGGTCTCAATGGCCCGATATAAATTACGTTGAAAATTTTAAGTCTTAACTTATCTAGATATCTTACATTTTAGTTTAGCAATAACTTCTACAGAACAACACGCTAAAGAAATACTCAAAACTACTATCTCAAACTTTATAAATCACTCCCAGATTTATAACTTTTACATTCATTATATAAGGTGTACCCATTTGGGCGAGGACCAAGGAAAAACCTCCCACTGGAGGGTAAAACCCGGCCGTACACAACCCGCAAACTTAGATATTTTAAATACATATCCTGGTTATATAACTTTATCTTCTACACAAAATCTTCAAAACATCAGGGTCAGCCAACCTGAAATGAGAACTGGATCAGTGGACGTACAAAAAAATTTTTGAACACTTTATACGCACAATATTTAAAATTCCACACATATTTAAATTGTCAAATACCTTACAAATTTTATCTGGTTTCTAAAAATAAAACTCCCATTCCAATCGCGTAGCGCTGTTAGTGTTATGGTTAAATTCCTTTCTCTGCGCCGCGAACCCCAAAACCAGATATATACTAATATACAATTCAACATGTTTATATATACACAATTATATACAATTTTCAAAATACTCAATATAAACAAACAATGCAATGAATTTGTCGCACATTTAGCCATGCCTTTGGATAAGTTTAACAAATGTAAACATACATATGGTTTCCACAATTTAGAATATATTGAAATATACAAAAGGTCATTTCACTCAACGCAGTGAGACTTTTGCATTCGACAACACTATTAACAAACGAGACTTGCTTCTTGCAAAAATTCAACCGACTGCCTGTCAGTAAAAATATAAATGAAACGATACAACCTGGTTAATATTTTGCTCCCTCTTTCTTTAATGTCTCTATATGCACCTCCAATGACGTGTACCTTCTGCTGGGTTGATTCCCTCTTTGCTCCTGGCAGTCTGGTCTATATTCTCGGCGACTCCTCAAGTTGTAGTGGTGACCTCGTCCTTCTTGATCTCCTCTACATGGGGTGAATCTTTCATGGCTTGCAAATGATCCTATTGGTGATCTTGATCTGGCTTTCCCATACCTTTCTCCATCGTCTTCAGAACTCCTGAAGTTGGACCTTTTCTGTTGGCGATTCCTTTCTGGAACTTGGCTACTGCAGTGATCGATTCTTTACGCTTCTTGAATTGCACATTCGACGAGATGGAGGACGGGAGTCTTCGCTTGTAGACTTCTTTTTCAATATTTGCTCTTTTACTCCACGGCACTTGTGTAGGGGATTCTGTTCTCCTCTTGCCTCTTCTAAAGTGCCGAGTTTTCCCGATTTTTTTCTGGCTCGGCTGTGATATCGAGTCAGTTAAAGTCATCTTGCACCGACCCTTAGTCAGCTCGTGTCCGCTCCTTTTTGTCTCTCTAAGATTTTTATTTCCTACTCTACCATTTTCTTTCCTCCTGTCTTCTACCAGACCCATTACTTTTAGAACCTTGTGACCTATCTAACCCATATCTACCATCTTCAAAACTACTCGACTGATACTCGATCCACCACTAATTGAAGAATCTACCTCCACTAAACCTTCATCACTTTTTCTCTGATGGTAATTCGAACCTGATCTATATTAACTGTAGTTTTTTCCTGCCTTCCAAATTACAACGTTGTTTTTAACATTCACACTCTAAAAGGACCCTCAAATTTAGGGCAAAACTTCTCAACCACCTTTTTACTGGCTGAACTAATAGGGTGAGTTTCTACCAACAGTAAATCATCCACCTTAATGTTAATTTCGCGTCTCCTTTTATTGTAATATTTCGCCCACTTTTTTGCTTTTTCATTGTATTTTGCCTAGCTTCCTCAAACACCTTTTCCATATTCTGAACCACTAATTCTGTGCCATCTGTGACCATCACAAGTTTTTGAAATGGGGTAATAATTTTCTGCCCAAAAATAATTCTGCTGGGAATTATCCCGTCGTTTCATGCACTGCCGTTCTTAGTGCGTATGCGAATTCATTTAAAAACCTATCCAGGATTCATGATTATAATTTACAAAAGAAGCAATCATTTGTAGTAAATCGCGATTAACACGTTCCGTTCGATTTGATTGAGATCGATACACTACTGTTTTGACATGCTTTATATCTAATCTCTCGCTGAAATGTTCAAAAACTTCGGATACAAATTGGGGACCATTGTGGCTAATAATTTTTACTGGAGCTCCATATCGCGAAATATAATTTTCGAACAGGGCATTGGCGATTAATTTTGCGGACGCTTTACTTCTAACCACTTAGTGAAATGATACTTTATTACACAAATATATCGATATCTTTGGGGTTTCGATGCTGGGTAGGCGCCTAATAAATCTAATGAAACTATTTCGTTCGGATAACTAGTTACAATTCTGTATTAAATGACCGGCCGGTAACACGTTCTTAGTTATATTTTTGGCAGGTTTTACATGTCAAAACATAATAGTGTATCGACTTACGCATGCATGGCCAATAACATGCATCCTTCACGCGTAAGTAAGTTTTCCGTATTCCAAGATGTCCAGCCATAGGCTTATCATGAAATTCGTGCATTATCGCACCTCGCATCGATTTTGTAATATATATTCTCAATTCTCCTAGAGAGGATGCGTATTTCGCATAAAATAACAATCCCTCTATAAGTTTGAAATCCTGGACCAGTTCCCACAGACCCCCGCATTAACTGAACTGTCATCAGGGTTTTGCAAGTAGCGATATACATGACCAAGCTCGGGGTCCTGCTTTTGTTCAGCTATCAATTGTTCCCTTGACGAAAGTACCAAATCTCTAATTACTGCACAAGTTTATTGCTACCTTCAAAATTTTCCACGATTTTTGTATTTAAAAGATCAATTTTTAAATTCCCCTCATCGATTTTTAATTCTTCGATTTGCGAATCCGGAATCGCTAAAGACTTTTTCTCGAAATTCATAGTAATCTTTGCGTTTCTTATAAAATCGACGCCTAAAATGCATGGATATTAGAGATCTGCCAATATGTGAAAATCCTACTTTTTTGTGAATTCTCCGATTCGAATTTCTAATTCAACTGTTCCTACATTGTTGCAACAGGCGCCCTGAGCCGTTATAACTTTTGCATTTGATTTTTTTTATTGGCTTACAAGAAAAATATGCCCTATATGTTTCTTCAGAGATGAACGACTTCTCGGCTCCAGTATCCCATAATGCCTTAGTGAAGATATCGTTCACTAAAATTGGCACATACTGGAGTTCGACAGGGGACATCCTTAAAGCAGAAACCCTTATAGAAGGTTTCTCATCAACATGCGATCGATCTTTATTTCAAACGCTTACAAAGTTTAAATTTTTATGACTACCCCTATTCCATCTATTATTCGACCCCCGTTCAAAATTATCACTCGAACCTCTATTTCTATATTGATCTCTTCTATCACGACTTTCGAATCCACGCTCATTCCTATCCATACGGTTCCTGTCTCGAACCCTTGATTACCATAGTTCCCCTGAGTCTCGTCCCATAGGAAGTTCTATAACCTTGCTTCCTATCATTTTGACGTTCAACTACTCCAGTATCTCTCCGATTTCTATTAGTACGACCCTCGTTAGACCTCCTATTCACATCATAAGCTTGTCTTCCACTATTATTATTGCTCGAACCCGGATTGTGTCTCCTCAAATATCTGTCCTCATACTTGGATATCATCTGAAGAAACAGCAATTGAGTAGAGTTGGATTTCTAATCTCAATATACTCCATTAATTGTGGTTCCAAACGAGCTACAACATGTTAAATTAAACTCTCATCAGACATATTTAATCCCAAATTTTTATGTATTTTAAGAATCTCGTAAATAAAGTCTGACGGATCCTGATACGACGAATAGAACTCGACTTGCAATTCAGTCTTATTCCTAACCGCTGGGAAATATGCCGTCAAAGCTTCTTTCAATTGCGCGAAATCGGTAGTAGTTCCTTTCACTATGGAAGATCCAAATATATCAGACCAGTCTAAAGCTCGACCTCGGAGACGCCCTTTAAGATAATAATATGCCAAATTATTAGGTATCTCGTAAAACTTAACATTACTGTCAATATATTCGAGGAAATCATCAATATTTTCAACACCAGAAAAAAAATATCAGGCAAGAGCCTAAAATTGGATCCGACTCCCATCTCGGGGTTAATGGAGAAATGTCCGGAGGACAAACTAGTTGGGTGCCATTGTCGTGACCCTATCCTATCTTGGACTGGGTTCACATTG
>BMAO01025726.1:0-21306 GCA_019973975.1 Trichonephila clavata
AACTTGTAGTGGATGTCACTTGATGTTAATACAGTTTTTTTTCAAATATTAATTCACTAATTAAATTAAAAAAATGAATAAATAGTAAGAACACAAAAATAATAGTCCAACAGCATATATAGAATGGAAAATCCATCGTTGATAGCGCAATGGATAATGCGTTGGACTTCTAATCCAAAGGTCATGGGTTTGAATCCTACCTGGATGGTCTCAGTTCTGAGAATGTGATTTCTTTTTTTGCTATACCATTTCATTAGAATAATTAAATTTAATTAATTAATAAATAGTAACAAAAACAAACAAGGAAAATAGTCCAACACCATATACAGAAAGGAAAATGGAAAATTGCAAGGAGAAAATCGCTTTCTATTTTGTCATTAATATTGGGATTCTGTCATATGTATATACATGTTTATACTAATTGTAACTTTAATAAAAAATAACTAAAATAAAGTTTTCATTGTTGACCTAAGTAGGAATTGACAAACATTTTTTTATATTACTTGTTCGACTTGAAATGAGCACGGTGCAGTGCACAACCTTATAAAATTCTAGTGGACTCTCCACTCCCATCAGGCATCATTTCAACTTTTTCGATAGGGGATGGAGGATCGCAAGTGATCCATATCCCTGTGACGTTAATTGAACCTCAATACCCCCATCAAACTCTTCCCGTACCACTGGGGGTACACGTACCACACTTTGGGAAACACTGATCTACTGCAACGAATTCTTCCGGTGATATAGTAGGACAGTCCAATCCGGCTAGTGTTTTCCGTATTTTGTTCATTCCTAAAAGGGAAATCCTTTCGTGTTAAGTGAAAAAATGCATGTTAATGAATATAAATGCATAGTAGTTTGTCGGGACTGTTGTATTATTTCGTATTAACCAATATTTCACCTTAAGCGTTTTCGCGTTAAACGTATTTTACTATATATATATAGACCTATGTTTCGGTTGATATGTTAATAGTCTACGGAGTTACATATTAGCTTATTAAAGCTCAAATGGGGTTCTCATCCGATAATGCTTCAAAATCACGAGATCTAATACTATATATATATATTATGTGGGTCTCCTACAATTAAAGAAACTAAGCTATTATATACAGAGAGACAGATCTCGTAATTCTTAGTCATACTTAAGATACGAGGTACTAGAACTTGATAACAGTTCTATGTCTATTGTTTCCTACCATACGACTTAAGGATTATTGGAATAATTGAATATAGCACACAAAACAATCATAATTAATCTACATGACAAACTCTTAGTGGAAATTAAATCTGGACTCGCAATCTATAAATTTGAAAGTCAGTTATCATATATAATAAGGTACAAATGAATGCACAAAGGGGGTCCCTCAAAGGTAAAATACATACATTTTACTTTTTTTGCAGTCTAATTCGTTGCAACTTTTCGTAAACAAAAAGAGGATCACAAGATGCATGCACGCAGTGTCGATTTAAGGTCATTTCAGGCCCTGGGCGCAGAGGATTTACGCCTTGGCACTGGAGGATCGAAATTTATGTAGCCAGAAAATCTGGTTAAATCTAGCTTATTCGGGCCCTTCAGGACTCCTCCGGGTCCTTGGGCTTACACCCCAAGCGCCCAATGGAAAAACCGGCACTGTATGCACGAAATTTTGATCACAAGATGTATGCACGACAGTAGCGCACACAAAAGTTTTCCATGGTCGAAAGTCCCCCAACTCGTATCATGTCTCAAGACAACACCAATTGATTCTTCTGATTTTGTTAACAAAAAACAGTAAAAAATAAATTATTTCATTGATAATTAGCATTAATTAATAAAATAAATTGTTAATTACAAGTACTTAATTAAATTTTACGTTATATATATAGGATTATCATCAATCGAAAAAACTCAAGAGCTTTGGGGGATGTCCGGACCCCAGGACACGATGATGCACGATAACAAACAAGCATATGCGTCTCAGAATATCGATTAAAATAATTTGAAACTTGAATAGCTTTTATAACTCTATTATTTTTCAATAAGTTTTTCAGGAAAACAGTAAACAAGTGTTCAGTTTTTACAAAAAATAAATGAAATTTTATTTATTTTAATAAAGGAAAACCACCATTCCCAATGAATCGAAAATTATATTATTTTCCGTTCACCTCTATGTTCAAAAATGAATGACCTTTTCTACTGATTAATTCAACCAAGCAATTTCTTTCCTTCTGAGATCATTGCATAGAAACTAATTCACAAATTACGTCGCTATAGTTCGATCAAAAATTTTCGCCTTGAGATAATAGTTATTATGTTAATTATTACTATTCATTGAACTAATTCTCCTTCTGGCCATCTAAAAACGTATTAAAATCTTCATTCATCAAACTGAAAAGGTTACACAGGAATCCATATAAAAAGTAACGTATGTTTACTACGTATCCTATCAATCATCTAGATTCCTACCAAATGACCTAGTTAAAACAATGTACGATGCTACTAAAGGAAGAAGGGGGAAATCATTTAATTTATTATATTATTAATTTAATGTAAAAGGATTTCTTAATTTTCACTCTGATAATAATGGCTCAGTTCCAGAGCATTAAATAATAAAAGAGAAAACGCAAAGAACAAAAAAAAAATCCCCATTATGTTTTATTAGCTTGTCGGAGAACACAGACCATTTTAAAGTTATTAAAACACATTTAAAGGTCTTCATTCCATCCTTATTTAAGTAAAGTATTGTGTATTTAGGTCAAATTTTACTCTTGTTTCTCAAGTTTTTCCCCAAATGAATTTATTGCATTCACTTTCACACAAACAATTTTCACAAATGATAATATACTTACCATTCTAAACCAGTCACAGTAAAACATTTTGATATCAGTGAAAAGATGATACTTCTCTGACACCGAAATGATTTCTTTTTTTTTTTTCTCCAAACATCTCTTTGCGAAAAGTAATTAATAAGAGTAGAGCACATACTCATTGTGATTGTAGTCAACGCCACAAACTTAAAAGCATACTCTGTTTCCAAAGGCACAATGACAAAGCAATCAGCTCTAAAAGGTTAATGAAAAGAAATTGTTTTACACAAAAGGAAATATATTGAATTTTAAAAAAGCATTAGAAGTCCTATATTTTAAATTAAAATATTATATTTGTGATACAGTGCCAAGTTATTTCGTCTTGGCGTGTTAAAAATTGTGTCCCACTTTATAAAACAATGAAAAGAATGTATCACAGCTTTTATCTGACAACTCACACGACTTTTTTACGTGTTAAAATATCGAGCAAAAGTATTCTCCTCACAGATAAAACGTTTTTCTCGAACGCGTTATACATATCTCTAACTTATATGTAGCATATGTAAAGTTATAATAATGAGACACTCAGTGGCGTAACTGAGAACATTTGAGCCCCCACCAAGTTGAATTTTACAAAGGGTGGATTTACAAAAGGATTTTACTTGGTGACAGTCAGGCTTTGGGCCCCCGCGATGCGGGGATGTACGTTACGCCACTGGAGACACTCTTAATAATCTTCAATTCGCTGGCTGCTAGACGAGAGAAATTGATATCACTCATAATAACTCAAAGGCAGTTAATGGATTAATAAATTAACTAAAATAACGTAGTTATTGATTCGCAAAAAATAATTTTCAAAATTAATGTGAGTATTTTTGAAGAATTTAATTTCTCAGCTTAAAATTTACTTTAAATTTCAAGAAACTCTTCTTCGAAGTTATTGGGATTTACAAAATAGATATTTAAATATTAAATGAGTGCCTCAGACATTTGTAGGTACTCATCATCACTTTAAACTACTCAACGCTTTAAAAGATGTTACACTAATAACTTCGAATCTTAAAAGTATAAAAGAATCCGGGAAAAGTAATGCTATTTTTTAAAAATATAAAACACTATTTCCTTCCTTCCTCAGTGGCTCGATAGCCCAGGGTGGGCCTTGGCCTTCTCAAGAAGCCTTTTCCAGGCTAGCCTTCTTCCAGCCAGTGTTCTCCAATTTTTAGTTCTACAAACTAGGAGATCTTTTTCTATCCCATTAATCCATCTAAGTTTAGGCCTGCCCTTTCTTCGAGTGCCAATTGGTTGGGCATTGAAAACTTTTTTAGTGGTGCGGTCTTCGTCCATTCTGACAACGTGACCTTCCCCTTTTATTCGTTGTATTTTGATGAAGTTAACGATGTCAGATTCTTTATATGATTAATATAGCTCGAAATTTGATCTTCTTCGCCACGTTCCATTTTCCTGAATTCCTCCAAAAATAAATCTTAAGATCTTCCTTTCGTTGATGCTTATCATGTTCTCATCGGCTCGAGACATAGAGCAAGTTTCGCATGCATAAGTTAATGGTAATCTTAAAAGACTTTTAAAACACTATTTACAGAAACAAAAAAACATGCTTAAGCTTTTATACATTTCAATTCCTTATTTTATGTAATTTTTGATTCAAAATTTTAAGCAACTTTCTGCAGAAAACACTAAGGGTTAAACTTGCTAATCGAAAACGACCGGTGTTAATGGATTTAACTATCAATTAACTTATCAACAATTTTTTTCTAAATATATCTGGAATAAATTATTGGACAAAAAAAAATTTCAACTCCCCATCTATAATCATTTAGTCGCCTATCCGGTATAGGGGTTAGCGACGCTGACTGTCATGCCGTAGGGCCTGGGTTCGAATCACCAAGAAGGCATGGATGTTTGTAAATATACAGTGCCTTCGCGGCATAGGGGTACTCTAAATATCTGTCTAGCCCCAAGTCCTCTCGTGAGGTTTGTGGAAAAGGAAGAGAGGTGGGAGGCCTCTGACCCCTCCCAGGTTGTTCTCCCTCAAAATTGGGGTGGACTGGAACCAAATAGTACCGTCATTTGCATCGTGCTCAAAGCTACGGCTAACGACAGACGTACAATATAGCCCGATGCCATGATGAATTTCATGGGCTTCGATATGACTACGTCAGACAGGTAGCATAAGCAACAGCAACAATCATTTAGACTAGGGTGGGCAAAGGATGCAACTTGCCAAGACAGTCAAAAAATCCGCTTTGAACCGAGATTTCTTTCCCGTGCGCGATCAAAGATTCGTCTTTTATTTTTCAGAGAAAGACAGAATTTCTATACTAGGAAAACAAAGTAACTGAAAGAGTTTCAACAAAGAGATCATCTGCAGAGTTTGGAGGATGAGGTCACAAAGATTTCAGGATTGTAAGATAATTGAGCCTAATTCAATTTGCTTTGTTATCCCATTGCTGCATATATTGATACAGCTCTTGAGAAACTACAGCTTGAACTTATTGACTGAAAGTCAGATCACAGTGAGAAGGAAACGTTTAATGCTATGACATTGACTTTTACAAATCTATATCCACTGAAAAATTTCCATGTAGGAAGAAATTTGCGAGGAAATTGCTCTCCACATTTTGGTCGATATAAATTTGTGAGCAGTTTTTCTTGCATGAAGATCAAGAGTAATAGACAATAAGATGACATAAACTAACAGTCTGCCCTGAGAATTAAAACAAACCATAGCTCACTCCTGATTTAAAAAAAAAAATGTTGAAAAAGTATGGTAGGGTATATTTGTCTCATTAAACTAATTCTAAAATTAAATGTGTATGCAGCTATAGATAATATGCAATTAGCATAGTAAATAAAATGAAAAAAAAACTGCTATTTCATCTATATCTATATACTAGCCGTTTTACGCCCGATTTGCTAGGAATTTCATGGTGTTTTATAAATGTATACTGTTTTATATATATGTGTGTGTGTGTGGATTTAGTTGTCATCCAATGATATCCCATGCGTGTTCATTTGGAGACAGATCTGGTGATCTCGCAGGCCAAGGTAATATGTCAATACTCTGAGGAGCACGTTGCATTACAACAGCGGTGTGAGGGCAAGCGTTATTTTGTTACAAAACTCCCCCTTGAATGCTGTTCACGAATGGTAGTACTATAGGATAAATTATCAGACTGACGTACAAATTTACAGTCAGAATGTTTGGGATAACCACGAGAGTGCTCCTGCTATCATAGGAAATTGCTCCCCAGACCATGACCATGATACCAAGTGTGTCTAGGCCGTAGACAATTTGGTAGCATGCGTTCCCTTGGCCTTTTTCTGACCAACACACGGCCATCACTGGCACCATGGCAGAACCTGCTTCTATGAGAAAACACAACAGATCTCTACTTCGTCTTCCAATGAGCTCTAGCATGATATCATTGGCGTCGCAAACGGCAATGTCTTGGAGTCAGTGGAACATGCTACAGGGCGCCTGGCTCGGAGCTGTCCTTGAAATAACCCAATTTCTAACAGTTCTTTATGTCACTGTAATACCAACTGCAGCTCAAATTTCTGCCGCAGACGCAGTACGATGCGCCACAGCCGTACGTGCCGATCTTCTCTCTCAGTAGTGCTACGTGGCCGGCCCGGTCTTCTTGAGGCAGTATCATCCCTTGACCACTGCTCTCAACAGTCATGCACAATGGATACATTCCGGCCAAGTCTTTCTAGAATATCGAGGAAAGAAAATCCACCTTCTCGTAGACCTATTATACAACCTCGTTCAAACTCAGTGGGCTGTTCATAATGGCTTCTTGGCTAACATCAACTCAGTACGCCAAATTTCACAGACAAATAACGCTCACGAACTTTAACATCACGCATTTAAAGCAACCCTGATTTGCAAGTTCTGAATGGCGCTACTAGCACCACACTTAAGAACGAAATTTTAATTTATGTCATCTTTGCAGATTAATAAACACTCCTATATTTCGTTCATCTAACGTCTTTCTTGGTGTTGGGATTTTTTTTCCCATCAGTGTGCATCGATTTAAGTTCTACTCTTTTATGAGTAGGGATCAAAATGAATGTTAAGAATTTAACACAATTTGGAGAATCTCTTGCAAAGTGGAAACTATATATATATTTAAAATTATACCGTATTTGATTTTCTGTTAATTTTGTAGACTTTTTAGAACCGATACTGTCAGTAATTAAAACAAATTTCTGCTTCTGCAACATAATATGGCTATAACTTCTGCAGTGAAAATAGAATTAAATTCTCTCAGTAAGAAATTATGTAGCACACACATTTTTCTTACGGATCGAATTCCATTTGATGTCTGGTTAGTAGTTTTTGTTCCAATAAGATAGTTATTAAAAATTTTCTTTTGAAAAAATCAATTAACATATTTTACTATGTTTGGAAGATCTTTATTTTGAAAGGTCAGTTCATATGCTTATGTATATTATATGATCTATATAAACAGGTATATACAGTGCCGGTTTATCCATTGGGCGCCCAGATAAGCCGGACTTAATCAGATTTTCTGGCTATAAATTTCGGTCCTCCAGAGCCAAGGGGGCATGTAGATGTTCTGCGCCCAGGGCCCGAAATGAGCTTTGGTGTGTATATATAAAGGGTAATCCATTAAAAAATATCTCCATTAGATTTTCTTCATTGAAGATAGTGATAAATACTGATTTTATATATATGTAGATAATTTCATTTCTATGCCAAAACAATCTTGTGTATTAGACCATTTCTTTAAGGTTAGCTGTCAAGTTAAAAAATTTAAGACAAAGGAAGCTATGACGATTACTAACACTACACGTAGATTCTGCAAATATTTCTACCGAGGTGTTTTTTGGGGACCCAGGGCTAAGCGCAAAGCAACATTATTTAAACTATCTGGGGTTCTAGTTTAAATTAATACTGCGAGCAAAGGAAAATAACTATCATTGCCAAGAATATAGTGAATTGTGGCGTTTATGATAGAAAAAAGATGACTTCTTGAACCTATTGTAGAAGATAGCACTTTTAACTCTTTTGAATCCTTTCTGTGTCCAAGATAATTTAATATGATTTTTCCGAATAAATTTGGAGTCGAAGATTACGCCCAGGATCTTGAAATTTGTCAATCGGATGGTCGCTCATTTTTAGTAGATTTAATACTTTTTTGAATTAATGTGCTTTTTCCGAGCAGTCAATTTCCATTTTTCACATCTAGGAAATATGTTATTCAATGATTCTAGTAGTTACTTCCCTCTAATCAGTGCTAATATATAAATATGGTCTGTATATAAAAGTAAATGACTCATGTTGGAAATAAAAATTATTTATAAATCACTAAAAAAGTACAAAATACATACCCGATAGTTAAAATTAACTTCGCTCCCAACACCATCTGATAACCCCTCGATCCAAAAGATGAAGTATACTTCAACACACAGCCCAGAAACATCCTTCTAAATTAGATTTATTATCTCAGGTAAAACTGTTCAATAGTTCTTCATTCTAACATTCTTAAGTTCCATTTCTCACATCAGACAACCAATCAGAGGGCTCCAAAGCCGCACGGACGATGGCAGCCCTCACACTGCACCCACTTCGGGTCCGAAGTCAACATTTTAACGCAACATCCAATCAGGATACTCCTCTCGCTCCGCGGAAAGGAGAAAAACCTCACACCACTCAAATTCACAACACCACGATAAGCTGCCATTGGGCGGTCAGTTCAACTTCCCTAAGCCACTATTGGCCGAGGGAATCTCATGTTAAACGCTAAGCTCTAATCATCATAACTCTGTTTTAAGTATAGTTTCTCTATTTTCACTTGTAATTTTATTCTTGTAGTTTAATTTTTATTTAAATTCTTTAATTTTAAAATGGGCAA
The DNA here is from genome assembly GCA_019973975.1 of Trichonephila clavata. NCBI lineage: Eukaryota > Metazoa > Arthropoda > Arachnida > Araneae > Nephilidae > Trichonephila > Trichonephila clavata. Next base: position 8,691 of record BMAO01025726.1, read on the forward strand.
GTTATTAAGTCATGACAGGAGATAAAAGCCCTGACGGGCTAGGTGCTCCAAATAAAAAAATCAGCTACTATATATAAGTGTAATTTCAACATTATGAAACTTTAGCATGTCATTAAATACAGAATGTTTGTCACTTCTGTCAGGGTTGTTTATTTCTTGCAGAAAATTAATTAGGGAGCATTCTTAAATACTGGCAAGTAAGCAAAGCATTGGTGAAACTGTCAACCCATGACGGTATATTGACTTCTATAGCTTTAGAATTAATTTTAATAATTTCACCGATTTTCGATATACTAATTGTGCACTCAAATAAGGTAAATCTTTTCAAAGATAATATAAAAAAAATTGTAAGACACTTATTTTAATTCATATATCTAGAAGTTTTGTGAGCCCAAATGTCAGTACAAAAAGTAGCGAATTGCCGATCTCTGGTCTAAATTAAGTATTTAAATTTTTCTATATGAATTTGAACTCTATAGCTACACATAAGATCCATTTGGTTTTAAATGTACAAAATTATGCGAGACTATTCTTCAGGTTAATTCCGTAATATACCAATGCACTTTTAACCAGTTAAAAATTAATTTTTTTATAACATTCAGCAAAAGCAGAATGCTTAAATTTATATATAACAAATATAGTATTACTGAATATAAAAAATACTGTGCTTTTTAAATTCCACAGAATGTATTAAATAGGAAATGATCAGCCAAAATTGGATATCAATTAGTTCAAAAAGTACACAAAATCTATAACCTTAATTTAAAAAATTCGTTGAGTATATATAAATACATTCAATTTTAATAACAATTTCCTGATATATATTTTATTTACACAGGATTCACCCCAATACTTTTAACAAACTATGTATTTAATATTCTTTCATATTTGAATTTCAAAAGAAATAACAGCACAAAATGCCAACTAAGTATCGCCAATGAAAGGACAAAAAATGTTTGAATGATCAAAATGTTGACATTCTTCTATTATACTGTGATGGAAAAAACCATTTTAAAAAACACTATTTTTGAATAATCCGGATTTTATCATGCGTGAAAAAAAAACAATTTTAAAAAGGAATTTTCCCAGATTTAAAAAATTAGAAAGGTGGTAATCATACTGATACAAAGTCAGATATTACCAGAATACAAACAAAATTTTTTAATTGCAAAGCATTCTTTCATGGTGACCTTTAGCCAAAAGCCAGACATTCAATCAAAACAATTCTTTCTATAGAAGTATTAACTACAGTTTTAACCAGTAATATATAACTGATAAAAGTTTAATTAAAAACCATGATCACATATACATTTCTTTATGGAACACAACATTGTATGTTTGATAAGTTTTCCCCGCTTCAAGGCCCACACCATTGTAAAATGAATTTGGAATGATTATAAACAATACATTTCAGCATATTTTATTAAGTAATGATTTTATGCAAATTCTTATAAATTGAGTTAACTTTCTGAAACAAAACACGTAACATAAAAAAAAAGTAACAAGTCTGCTTTAGATCACACGACTGAAGTAAAACTTCTTTAGCTCCATCTATATGTAAAATATATACATGTATATTCATTATACACATACTAATTTTCTACAAATATTTAAATTTAAAATGGGTTTTCATCTTCATCTATAAATTAATATTGTTGAATAGATTTTTTTATATTTATTTATTATTGGATACATCAGTAATTACTGTGGTCGATTGTAAGACCGAGACAATAAGCTTATGGTACGAGAAATAAGATACATATGTTTCCGAATGAAAATTAGAAAGATATCTAGAGAACACTGCTCGATTGTTGTTCCACGCCTTTTGGTTATTATTCATTTTATTCAATTGTAGTTCTAATTTATCTTGTAGAAAGTTTATCAAGAGTTGTCCATCGTATGATAGTTTTCTCCTAATTCTTCAGAGCCTACTAGACCGTAAATCATAAGTTTTTTATATAAAAACTTGAAATATTACTAACTGTGCTATTGGGCGAAATGTAAGCTATTCTGATGTTTGTTCCATCCTCCAAAACACAGTGGCAGCGCATATAGCAACAATTTATGATTGACCAATATCAATTTCACGAATGTATCGTAATAAAATGTCCATGTTCAAAGTTACTATATTCAAGGCATTTGATTTCTGATAAATTGCCACCCCTGCTGATATAACATTTTTGTGCTTAAATTTTGCGATATAATTAAAATTCGGGATGTCAACATTTTCATCTTCGAGTTTCCAATAGAAACAAATTATTGATTAAATCAATTACGGGATTGCTCAAGTCCGACACGTTTTCTGAGACTTTGGCAATTGAAAGAAACCATGGACAACTTTTTTCTGTCATTCATGATATCAAGAATCGTTCTTCCTATTGTTAACAATGTGTTGAACGAAAATTTTCCTTTTCAAAACCCATGTTGGTATTCTCCAACTATATCATCAGCCAAAGGTGACAATCTATTAAAAAGGCTGATCATACACAAGAATATTGTATAGATGCAGTTTAACAGACTAATGCCTTGATAATTATAGCAGGTGGAGAGCACACTCTCTTGCCCCTACAGTAATATACAAAACTTAACTCTATCTTCAGTAACTTATATCTCCCTCTCAACTTCTGTTCGCCTCGCCCGATTACACTTTTCTTAACGCTCTCGTCATACATTCACCAGCTTACTCCACGAGTCAAGTGTGCATAAAAAAGTTTTACTTCAAAAAATTTAAGTCTATTCCTACTTAGGTCAACAAAGAAAAATGTTACTTTTTATTAAAGTTACAACTTATATAAATATGCATATACACACGACAGAATCATATTAAGTGTGACAAAATAGAAAGTGATTTTCCTTTCTATATATGGTGCTGGACTATTTTTTTTTGTTTGTTTGCAACCATTCATTCAATTACTGAATTAATATTTGAAAAAAACTGCATTAACATCAAGTGTCATTTACTTCAAGTTTAAGAAAATGTATTTGAACTTGAATGAATGAATAGAAAATACTTTATTAACGACTGAAAATTTGAACAATATATATGTATATATATAGGGAGAGTGAACTAATAGTAGGAATTGAAAAAAGAATTTATAAATAGTCTTTTCAGTGTGTATACCAAAAACATTTAAGCAATTTAATACCAAAAAACAGTTCAAAGGACTGTGAAAGACACTTGTTTATTAATTATGGAGAAAAATTTATATTGTGCCAACTATATTACATTTCTTTAGCATTCTAATCTCTTAACATCCTTGGTTTTGATTCAATCTCTGCATTTCTTTACTGCTCATATTTTCATCGTGTACAAGACATTTTAAGTAAATCAATTTTTTGCTTTTCATTTTGATTAGACTACAACTGAAAAAAAAATAACAAGTTAGATTGTTTATTAGTTCTTCCCAAAATTTATACATTATCCTTTAGATCAGGAGTGGCCAACCCGCGGGAGTCGTAACTGTAGCACGCGAAGGCTTATTGAAAAATTACAAAAATGTTATGAAAATATTACTGAATTAATTGAAGTACAATAGAAAATTATCATAAAGATAATATGTAAAAAACAGAAATTTTCTGCATGAGATTTTAAAGGCACTATGCAAGATTTTTTCTTTTCTTCAGTATAACGCCAAAAATGAGATCTTGCTGATTTGCTTACAATTCCACGGCATTCTAAAGTTCCGAGAAAAGTGTTGAGTAGCGTGAGGCTAAAAACAAATTCTCTGTCTCGGACGGTCGAATCTGCCTAAAAAGTCACCCTCTCTCAGGGGCGGTTAATTTTTAACATCTCGGATTTCAGCTTTCCCTTGCAGTGCTGAAGTTTAGCATTTATAGCCATTGGCTGTCTGTGTGATGTCAGATAAAAAGGTTTTTCCGAAGGTGTTGGCTATTTACGATTTCTGTTATGTCAAGAAGTAATTCTGCAATATATTAGGAGAGCAATTGTTGATACGGTAGAAGTAACTCTATCTGAACAAAATAGCCGCTTTATGAAGAAAAGGGAGTGAGAACTTGCATCCATGACTAATCAAGATGCTGGATTCGGAGCCTAGAAAATTTGTAGCGTAACATCAGCAAATTGTTTCTACCTGCCAGATTCATTCAATTTTAAACTCTGTTTAGGAAGACGTTAAGCTTTTTTCCCTTTTCTAAAATTGTTTTTAAATTTAAGTGTAGAACATCGTTGCTTAAAAAAAATTTTTTTTTAAGAGCATATTGCAGCACGTGATTTTAAATTTGTCTTGGAAGAACAATACTTGTTTACACTTCAAAATGCTTCCAAGCCTGTTTGTTTGATATGTGGAAGTTGTATAGCAGTTCCAAAAGAATTTAACTTGGACCATCATTTCAAACAACTGCATAGTGATTTCAACAGCAAATATCCTGTTGGATCAAATTTCAGAACGGAATTTATCAATAAAAAAAGAAATCTTTAGCAGGTCAACAATCTTTGTTCCAGAAGAAAAATGACGAAATGGAAACCACTGTGAAGGCTTCTTTTGAACTTTCTTTGTTGTTAGCCCGCAAGAACAAACCATATTCTGACGGAAAGGAGATGATAAAATGTAACCTTTTAATTTTCGCCCAAAATGTCGGTGATCCAAATGTCAAAAATATGGTTGATAAAATAGCTTTGTGTCTAGAAATACTGATGACTCGTATAGATGACATGGGCCAGGATGTTGGAATGCAAATTGTCTCTGGACTACGAAATTGCAAATATTTTTCGTTAACTTTGGATGAAAGCTGTGATATCACAGACAATGCGCAGTTAAGCACCTTTGTGCGTTACACGAACAATTTTGATACTGTTGAAGAACTTCTTGATTTGTGCCAACTAGTTTTAACTACAGGTGAAGATATTTTTAAGAAACGTAAAAATGTAATTGAAGTTAACAAAGTAGAATGGATAAAATTAGACAGTGTTTGCACACAGATGGAGCGCCTTGCATGGTTGGCAGATTAAAAGGTTTTGTTGTATAGCTTGAAAATTATTTGGGAAGAAAAGTTTTCAAGTATCATTGTATTACTCATCAAGCAGCTCTTTGTGCCAAGGACTTAAACTTGTCGTTCGGTGTTGGCCCCATGGTGCGCTGTATCAACAAAATATGAGCTTGTGCACTGAATCAACAAAGATTTCGTACGCTTTTCCCCGAAGAAACGGAAGAAAAGGGCGAGTTACTTCTTCATTGTAGTGTGCGCACTTGCGAGATTTTGGAGTTTGAGGGAATTGTTTTAGAATATCTGGAAGAAAACGATGAACTGCCCAGTGAATGCTCGCTCCACATGAGTGAAAATTGGCTATGGGATTTAGCTTTTCTTATCGATATAATGGAAAATTTAAATTTAAGATTACAGGGAAAAAAATTGTATTTTTCCTACCCTAGTTGGTCATGTATTTTCTTTTGTGAACAAATTTTTGCTTTTTTTGTCTGGATTTGGAGAGAAAAATGAACTAATTTTCCATTCATGCAGGAATTATCTGCCAAAGTTAGTAATGATCCGAACTATGATAGATTTAAAAATTTAATATCCATTTTGCAGGATTCTTTCAGTGCCAGGTTTGAGGATTTTAAAGATGATAAAAAATACTGGATTTTTCACTAATCCTTTTTTGATTTCTCTTCAAGACATTAATTGCTACCCATCTCATTTACAAATTGGAATTATTGACCTATAGCCCCATATTAATCTGAAAAGCAAACATAAGGAAATTATTTTAACCGTAAATGATCCGAATTGCTTCGAATTTTGCTCTACCAAGCAATTTTCCAAATTTACATGATTTAGCGGTCAGATATTGCTGTAGGTTTGGATCAACATATGTTTGTGAAGAAACGTTTTCTGTTATGAACGTAATTAAATCAAAATATCGCTCAAAATTAACTGATATGCACCTAAAACGCATAATTTTTTTAGCATCTTCACGAATTAATCCAAATATAGAGGATTTAGTAAAAAAAACTACAAATTCAAAAGACACATAAGAAAGTAGTGATTGCTTAGTAATAATTTAAAATTAAACTTTTCAAGTTGCTTACATTTATTTTCTACATAAGCTAACTGACTGATCCTGTAAAAATTTATCAACAATACAATATGTTTCTACTTTTGTTTTATTTGTTATACCTTTTCACTATATAGAATTTGCAATTAAAAATATGTTTTTGGTGTAAATAAGCCTACAAGTAACATTTTTTGCACTTATATATATATTTTTTAGTTTGGTGGAAAAGTTGGAAGTAGCACGCGTAACTTTTTTGTATCAGATTGTGGCACGCTTCCCAAAAAGGTTGGCCACCCCTGCTTTAGATGTTTTGTCAACAGAATATTATCAATTGCAGTAATTTATATATTATGCATCCATTCAAATTTAATAAAATAAAATTAAGTATTTATCCTTTAAAAACAGTTGGCTGTCCAAAAATATAGATCATTTAACTTCTTTATGGGAAGATCCCTTTCAATAAATTAGTTCTCTGATAAATTTTCAGCAAACTTGCCAAAGAAATCAAGTAAAATTCTGCATAAAAAGTTTTAATTTTTATGTTCCAATATTCGAAAAGGAACTACCGGATGTGCTACAATTAAAGAAGGTTTAAAACGTATTAATATTTTATATATATCAAAATTAAATTATGTATATAACTTACAAATTTTGGGATTACTGGGAAGCAATGCAAAAAAAAATTGCACATAAACAATAAACTTAATGTTTTAGATAATCAAACATCAGAAATATAACATATTAATGGGAGAAAATATGACTTTAGACAAATTAACTCATTGAAATCAAACCATTTAAACCTACATTATTCTCTATATAATTTTAAATTAAATAGTTCAACTTAGAACCTTTTCTATACATTATTCAACATATAAAAATAAAATTTTATATATGTACATTAACTACCGAGGAAGTAGCAATGTAAAACCTCATGAACTAAAATCTTTCAAATAAATGGCTTGCATTTTGTGGTATTTTGAGCACAGTGAGTGAATATTAACATCACACTGTTCAACTACTCAAGGGCCTTTGGCGACGGACCTTGTAATTTAGAACCATGGTCATGCAACGAGGATGACACTTGAGCAGGCACCCCCTCGCCTAATTACCACATGATACTAAGCTCGGACTCGCGACACACCGGTCACAAGTCTCAGTTACCTTAACCACTAGGCTACTGCGGCCACTGGTATTTTGAGCAGAAACCTAGTTTTAAAAATGCAAACAGAAAAATTTGTAAAAATCATTAAACCAGATTTTTAACTTGTACCATGTCCTTAAGTAAATGTCAAGAAACTTGGAAAGCAAATATTCACATGCTAAAAATAATCTTCCATTTTTAGCCATTGTCATAGAAAAGTACTGATAATATTTACAACAACGTTTTAAAATTAGACTAATTATCGGATTCTAATAATCACCTCTATGTGGTCAAAAAATTAGAAACTCACTTATACTTAAATTAAAACCAATATAAGCATAGAATGTATTAATAGAAAGAAATACCACATCTTTTTATATTAAAACCTTTTTATTCTTCCATACAAAAAAGAGGTATTTTTAGTCGAACAGACCTGCAAGAAAAGAATAATATGCATTAGATTTATATAAATAGCATTAAAGCCTTTTTTTAAAATACAAAATAAAAATTTCTGAGTAATTATAAACTTTAATATAACTGAATGTAAGTTGACTTAAGATCAATCCTTAACCTAATTGAAACATGTACACATTCCAAGCAATTGCCTCCCATGGCCAGGCATCAGTTTTTTAAATGGAACATTTAATTATTTTTCTTGCCCCTCAATGCATGTAATCCTGTCAGTGAAAGTGGAATATTTGAGTCAAGAAAAATGTTGACATTTATTTCACTGCAGTTTTATCTTTTTGGTATTTGTTTTGGGAAAAAAGAAATAATGTAGGGGGAAGAGTTATGTTAATGAACATAGCTTGCTCTCTAAACGAACTAGTTGGTATGAAATGTATGCATTTGTTCTCAATGATTCCAAATACTTCCCTGTCTGTTTATGAAAGCCTTATTTCAATATCAAACCAACAATCAATGACTTCAAACAATAAGCATTTTTGCAGTCCGACTTGGTTAACACATGGTCCAAACATTTGGTTTTACAAGTTTCCTCAATAAGCAACCACTTGCTAGTCTTTTGTTTGTGTGGACAATATCATAACCTCATTAAGAGCAGACAACTTCCTTTTCAATCTTGTGCATACAAAACTCAGAAAGTGAAATGTGTTTGCAGTTTCAAATAGTATTATTATTATAAGAACTTTCAAGATCCTGTGATCAGAGAAAATAACTATAAACTTAGCCATCTTCTAATGGTGAAATTGGAAGTTTGTTTTATGTGATTTCCATACTAAAAATGGAAGTCATAAATGAAACTATAATGTTCAAAGGGTATTTATTCCACATTTTTTTTTATTTCACCCATACAGAGTTGGCTATTTTCTCCAAAAGAATCAATATACGATAAAATTTGGAATTGTTAGAAGGGCCATTTTGAAAAGAGGATATTTCCCAGGATCAGACTAAGTGACTAAAAAAAGGATATTTATAGTTAGTATCATTACTGTGCCATCAGATGATGCAAAAAGTCATTGTTTCACGAATTTAATCATACTCTTTCCAACAAAATACTCAATACCTTCCTTCATTTCTGAACCAGTTGGCAATATTAGACCTACTTTCCAAAAAAAAAAAAAAAGAGGACTGGCAAAATCAGTTGCAGACAAAGGTACATGTTCTTTAAAAAAGGTATTAACAGTAGTACTTCAGCTCTTATATTGAACTGAACACATCGAACTTCAAAAACCATCCAATAATGAGCAACTGCCATTTAATTTCTTGTGATATGTTTTGGAGTTTTCACACGAGATGGGCAATAAATATACTGGTCAATAAATATACTGGTCGCCAAATGAACATGTCAATATCACATGCATCGCAAAATGTCTATTTTCTCCCTTGAGGAAGTGACAATACAATCAAGTGTAAATTTATAAAAAAAGTGGTATAGAAATTAAGTATATTTTATCTTTGCTATAATACATGGTAATCAGAACAGTTAACGAAAACAAATCGTTGGGAAATATAAAAGATTAAAATACAAATGTAAGCAAAGCACAAAATGATTAGTTCTAAAAAATTGCTACCAAAGGGAAAACAACCTATAAAATGCTGTTTGACCTACTATGCCTGTAAGTCAGCAAAGAACCAATAGTAAACAAAATACAATATGTAGGAGTGGCATGCTTCTTTTATTTTACAAAACGTAATGGCAACAATTTCTAGTTGCATATTAACCTGGGTGACAAAAATAAAATAAGAGCTACAGGGCAAATGATAACAGCAACATGCAAAAAAATTGTAGGCATAAAAGCATAATGAAGAGAAAAAAATTAAACCGAAGCATAAAATTGCACAGATTTCATCGTTCAAGCATACAAGATCACGATTTTTATGGATTTAAAGCAACAAAGCTATTCCTTAACTATTTTGAGCAACAGGGCTCTGGATAATAAACAATTTAAAGACGGATTGATAAGGAAAGAAGTAAATTCTATTTTCTTTTGATAATATGTTAAAATATAGGTTTACTTTTCTTCAAAACAAACCCAAATTCACACAAAAAATTCTCAACAATGTCAAAACTAGTATTATACTTAAAAAAAAAACCTATAACTCAGTCAATACCATGCGTAAATGAAGTCTGACTATATTTACAAAATTATCATAATTTTTAAGCTTCTACAATGAAGATTCAATCAAATCACATACTCTTGCTGACTTGTATAAATTTACTTTTTTGAAGCAATACTTTTAAGACAAAATAATATATCATATTATTCAAAATTATCTGATTTTTGAAGTATAGGAGACAAAATAAACAATGAAAATTTTTATTATATAAAATTCAAGTTAAAAACATACCAAAGCCCATGTCATCATCCTCTTCGTCTTCAGATTCTTCTTTCTTCTCTTCTTTCTTTCCTCCCTTCTTGTCCCCTTCAGCCTCTGCAGCAGGAGCTGCAGCAGCAGCTGGTGCAGCACTGGGAGTTCCAACATTAGTGATGAGCTGTTTTAGATCAACACTTTCCAAGCAACGTGCAAACAATCCTTAATTATAAAGGAATTAACAGATTTAATCCAGTAAATTAAATATTTGATAACCATTTCACAGAACAGAAAAGCAAACTTATCAAATTAAATATATTGATTAAAATTAAAGGTTTAAAAAAAACACGAAAGATATTCTTTTATAAAATCAGTTATTAAAATTAATGACTTCCATGAAATGAACAATTTAAATCAAGAATTTCTCTTCAGAATATTTCAAATTAACTAAATTTTTCAGAAATTTTCCAAACTAGAACAATCTAGAAAAATGTTTCCATGCCTAAAAGAATATCAATAAAATGATATACCTGTGCTATAAACAGGTTGGTAGCAATAATAAATCAAAATTCAGATCATACAAATTTTTTAATTTGTGCATTGAAAAAAATGATTAAGACTGATCAAGAAAAATTTTCATGTTATAAATCAAATGTTACTTAGAAACATACACTTAACTTTGGGTGGATCCTAGCAGGGCACACTTCTTGGCACCAAAAATTTGGCAATAAAGTTTACAATATGGTAACCCTGCAAAATTCAGGGAATAGTAACCCTATTTGAACCGGATTTTTTTGGACAGTGGTCATTTTTTTCCTGATGGTCAACTTGAAGACGTGTAAGATTTTTCTGGAAATCTTCATTTGAGGAATGAGTGGATTTTGATAGAGAGAAAGGGAGATGCGTTGATAAATTGAATTTGGACGATGTTTTTTCTCACTATTGCATCTTAGAAGCAACTGTTTCTGTAATGTTCTTCAAGCCATTATGGAAACCACGTTTTCTTTTTTGAAGCTCGCCGAATGGATATTTTTTTCTTTTGAATGAAAGATGTAAGAAAGAAATGCTTTCTTTGTGAATGAGTGAACGACTGAAAATATTTTGGTAGGTATGGATGTCCGAAATGAGAAAAAATGGAGATCGTTAGTTCATCAGCCTAAGGCATTCATATTGTATTTTTTTCCCCACTGTAGCGTTTTAGAAGCGACAGTTTCAGTTTTTCTTGTTGAAGCTGTTTTAGAAACCACGTTTTCTTCGTAAAAACATGAAGGATGGATTTTTTTTTCTCCTGAATAAAAGGTAAGAAAGTAATGCTTGTTTTATGTGTGAATGAAGGATTGATAGAATCTTGTAATGGATGCTCGAAATTTGCATTTAATTTCATATTTTATGTTTCTTGTGTTGTCCGTTTTGGAAACAAAGTTTTTCGACTCTTGACGCCATTTTGAAAACCACGTTTTCCGCTCTTGTTTACGTCTCTGACGCCATTGTTTACTTGGCGTCATTTGGCGAAAAACTTTTGTCGCCAAATACAGCAGTGTATTGTGCTAGGATTTTACCATAACTTTTATTTACTGTTTTTAAAACCCCAAACCCAAGAAAACCATTTCTGTTTCATACAAAATTAATGTTTTACCTCTACAAAAGAAATTAACCTTTTCATCTATTCACACAAAAACTTCTTAAGTTGGAAGTATATTTCTATACTTTATTAATAAATAAACTTTTCCAATAAATTTATCCAATTATCATTCTCGATTAAATAATTTTTCAATTGACACTTTTAAATACTGGATTGATAATGAACTAATTACCTGGCCAGTAAGGTTCAACCTCAACTTTAGCAGCTTTCAAGATGGTATCAATTTTTTCAGGCTGCAATAAATATATGAAAATTAAAATAATTTCAAAATATTGCATAATTAGAGTATTTTACAATCACAACTTGGTACAAAGTTAAATACAAGTCAATAAAATTTTAAAAATAGGGTTATATAAAGATGTTAATTTCTATAAATTTCACAGAACTTCCTGAAAACTAGCTGTACGTCTCGATGTTGCATGCACTTTCTCAAAGGTTTAAAATTTCCCCTTCCTTCTCAATATCAACAGGTGTAATTTCTATATTAATAAGCCATTAAAATTCCTTCTTTTTTACTTCTTTGCCCAGTTGGACAAACTTAGGGGGATGCTCTTCAACAGACTTTCAAAGCCTGTTTAAACAGCAAAATCTTCATGTTAAACAAGACTTTCACAGACCTCTGGAAGAGTGCTGGGGATCCAAAGGGGGGGGGGGTGCAGACCTCAGTTTAAGAACTGCTGGCACAAATCAACTAACGATTATATAATAACAAAATGTTTCAACACTTTTCTGAACTACAAATTAATGCTGTGGCTAATCATTGCATTTCATTCTCACTGATACAATTCAAAATCTGAAAAAATAAATATTTAGAACTTAAAAGAAACCTAAGATACACACTTATGAATATCTATGCTAAAATTTTATCAAAAGCTCATCAGACTCATTAAATCAGTCAACTATCATGGTATATCAAGAAAATGATGTCATCACATGAGCAAACATTTTTCAATAAATAAAGCACCCTTCAGGATCCTTATGTACTCTGTTTTGAACAACCAAGAAAAGACCTTACATTTCCAAGAAATGTCTTTACTGAGGTGGAAAA
>BMAO01025727.1:0-20266 GCA_019973975.1 Trichonephila clavata
TCACTAACCTTATCCTTTTAACATCGGCTGTTCCGTCGTGGTGATGAATTCCTTACAGGCTGTATAGGATAATAGATAAGGATCCACACTCGGTAATGCGGAATCTTTTCCAATTTCAATCTACTGGTCTCCGGCGTAGCTCGTCACGTAACTCCTAACTAATACTGTCAACAAATGCGTGTTGATCTACCGATGCTTCAATTCATTTGACTTCACTCTCCTAACTCTTCACTTTACTTTTTTTGTTAACTCGCTAAACCCGAACTTATATAATATATCTCATTTGCATAAATCACACTTTGGCTTCCGGTGGAGATTGGTTGAAATAAAAAACATACTTTAAGGAAATATTGAGGAGGTTAGTGGAAACCGTATAGATCCATCACACAGTTAAATACCCTGGAGCTCTAGAAAATCAGTAATTGCCGCCAAAATTAACCATTTACATAATCTATCGTTATATGCATACGTATTTTCGTCCTATCACAATAATTCCTTTGTAGTGCATAAACTAACCGTTACCCGCCCGCTTCGCTGAATATTTCGTGATGTTGTATGGTCCTAGATATTAATAATTTATATATATATACTAGCTGTTACCCGCCCGCTTCGCTGGGTATTTCATGATGTTTTATAAATTTTTACTGCTTATATATATGTATAAATTATTAATATCTAAGTCCTAGCATTAAGAATTCGATTGAATTGAAAAATATACTTATACCTGTAACTGTCACCTGTTGATAAAAAAAAGTGCAGAACTCATCTAATTTGTGTTTTCTAAAAATCTCTAAAATTGAAGCATAGAATGATGTTTGCTCTTTCGTAAATCAAAAACCAAGTGGATTCCCGCAAAACCAATTTTCGGTGGATCTCTACTCCGTAAATTGAACATGCAAGCCAAATTTCATGTCTAAATTTAACAGAAAAAAGCAAAAGTTTTACTATAAATATCCCCGTAATCCCGTTGAGAGCCGTTTTCCAAAATTACTGCTCTTAGCGGATTTCAATTCAACAAAAGAAAAATGCAAACCAAATTTCATTATTATAGTCCTTGTAGCTCGAAAAAAGTAATTTTTTTTGTCAATACGTCCCAGTAACCCCCTGCAACCCCCAGAACTTGATTTGCCTAAAATTAATTCTTAGTGGATCCCTATTCAACAAAAGAAACATGCTTAACAAATTTCAAGTATATGGGTCTAACAATTAAAAACAAGAATTTTTTTCTGTAACTCCTCTTGACCCCTCGCAACCATCCTTAGGGATCAATTTTCGTTTTACTCTTTGTTAGAGGAACCCTATTTCATGAAAGGAACATGCCTACCAATTTTCAAGCAGGATGATCAAGTAGTTTAAAAATGGAAATATTTATCGATTACGCCTCTTAATCTACCGAAATTAAACTTGGTATTTGAAATTCGCGAAACCCATTTTGTAGCGGTTCTTTACTTTACGAAAGGAATCTGCTTATCAAATTTCAAGACTGTGCGTCTAACAGTTTAAAAATGGGGATAATTGTCTATAACTTCACTTGAGCCCCCGCAACGCCACTTCTGGGTCTGTTTTCACAAAACCCATTTTGTAGGGGAATTGCACTCTATGAAAGGAATATGCTTAGCAAAATTTGAAGACTGTGCGTCCAATTAATTAAAAATGCAAAAAAATTATCAATAACGCCCTTTGAACCTCCACAACACCACCTAGGGGTCGATTTTCACAAAACACATTTTGCAGTGTATTTCTATCCTATGAGAGGAATCTGCTAACCAAATTTCAAGACTGTGAGTCTAATAGTTTAAAAAAAGAAATAATTATTTATATCTGCCCTTAACCCCCCGCAACACCCCTTGGGGATCAATTTTCTCCAAACCCGTTTTGTAGCGAATATTTACTCCATGAAAGAAACATTCCTACCAATTTTCAAGCAGGTAGGTCAAATAGTTTAAAAGCGAAAATATTTATTCTTACGCCACTTATTCCCCTGCAACGCCACTTAGAGGTCTGTTTTCACAAAACCTTCTTATAGCTGATCTCTACTCTATGAAAGAATATCAAATATAAAGACTGTGCGTCTAATAGTTTAAAAATGGAAATAATTATCTATAACGCCCCAAGTCCCCTCAACGCCACTTGGGGGCAATTTTCACGAAACCCATTTTTAGCGTATCTCTACCCTATGAGAGGAATCTGCTTACTAAGTTTCAAGACTGTACGTCTGATAACTTAAAAATAAGAATTTATAACGCCCCTTAAACCCCCCGCCCCCGCAACACCCTTGGGGGTCAATTTTCCAAAACCCATTTTGTAGCGGATATTTACTCCGGGAAAGAAACTTACCTACCAATTTTCAAGCAGGTAGGTGAAGTAGTTTAAAAACGGATATATTTATCTATTACGCCCCTTAATCCCCCGCAACGCCACTTAGAAGTCTGTTTTCACAAAGAAGTCTGTTTTTGTAACTGATCATTATTCTACGAAAGGAATCTATATATCAAATTTAAAGACAGTGCGTCAAATAGTTTAAAAATAGAAATAATTATCTATAACGCCCCCTAAGCCCCTGCAACGCCACTTGGGGGTCGATTTTCAGCAAACTCATTTTGTAGCGGATCTCTACTCTCTGAAAAGAATCCGCTTACCCAATTTCAAGATTGTACATCAAGTAGTTTAAACATGGAAACAATTATTATTATAGCCCTTAACCCCCGTAACGCCCTTGCGTTTCGAATTTCGGAAAATCTTTCTTAGCTGATGTCTACTCTATCAAAGGAACATGTCTACCAAATTTCAAATCTGTAGGTTGAATAGTTCCAGAGATTTCGTGATTAGTCAGTCAGTCAGTCAGTCAGTGAGTCGCTTTTCTCCTTTATATATATAGATATATATATACAATTGACTCTCGGTAATTCTTCGAAGATGGAGGGACCAATGAAAAACTTCGAATTATCAAGAGGGTAGAAAAGAAACTCCAAAATACACGAAGAGAATTTTTTTGACAACACACTTAAATTTGGAACTATATAATAAAACAATTGTACATATGTATAAAATTATTTCAATGTATTTTTAAAAAGTACATATAATACAATATAAATCTAATATATAAAATTCTCGTGTCACAGTGTTTGTAGCCAGACTCCTCCGAAACGGCTAGACCTATTCTTAGGAAATTTTGTGCTTATTTTCAGTAAGTCTGAGAATAGGACGTAAACTATTTTTCATTCCAATATTGCAATTAGTTGAAAAGATATTTATTAAAAAATTTTGGCGTCAAAATTAGGTTTCGCGCCAGATGTGGGACTTTTCTCTGTTCCACCATCCAAATCACTCTATCATGGGTTATACTAGGAAAAGGGATCAAATAAAAAATTACCAAATTCGGCGAGTAAAAAAAAAAAAAATGCAATTGAAAAGTTTTTTTTCCCTTCTCCATTTTTTGTACATATCTTTAATTAAAAAATTCATATATTACATCCGTTTATCAAACAAAAATATCTAAAATATTTGCGAAAAACTTAATCTCTTTTACTCCGTTATCATTATTTCAAATAAGTTTATTTGCAATACATTTAAATGTATTGCTTTAAATTAATATTTTTTTAAGTAAAGGAGTATTGTGTTTTCTGTAAATCACATTAATTTAAATTTTTCAATCGTTATGTATGTATTTCTTAAAATTAGGACGAGTCAACCGTCTGAACTAAAAAAGTTCATACTTTGCTCTTTTAAAAGCAGTGATTTAATAAATTAAGTACACAAAAACTCTTTTTTTCACAGTGCTGAAACAGCGTAAAATTAGCTTCTGGGATGAATGCACTATGGCACATATTCCCTTGAGACGTTGAACAGGACATTGAACGACATAAAAAACAACGACAAATTATTTGGCGGCAGTCTGTTGCCCCTTTCATGTGATTTCAGACAAACACTTCCCGTCACTCCACGTTCAACGTACGCTGATGAGATCCACGCTTGCTTGAAATCATAGCCACCGTGGCTTAATGTTGAAAAAGTACAGCTGAAAGTAAATATGCGCTAACAAATGCTTCAAGATCTATCCACTGAAACATTCTCAAAATAACTGTTAGGTATCAGCGATGGAAAAGTAGCTGTACATAAAAATACTGGATGCGTAAAATTGCCGACCGATTTCTGCATAATCATATCTCGCAAAATTCTTTCATTGTGAGCAGATATTTTCCGATATACACACACAATACTTTAATCATGAGTAGCTGGCAAAAAGGGTAATTTTGGCAGCAAAAAATGTGGAAGTTAATGGTTTGAATTTCAAGATACAATAGTTGTTGCTAGGGCACTTGATGTCATACAAATCTATCGATACAGTTTGCGATACGAACAAAACTGCAAATTATTCAGCATAGTTGTAGAATTCATTGGATTTGCCAGGCATGCCACCGTACCATTTACAACTGAAGGTTAGATCTCTGGTTATTTTTCTTCGTAATTTGAATCCACCACGGCTGGGGAATGTCACGCGATTAGTCATTAAAAAATTGATGAAAAAAGTTGTCGAAGCCAGAATTTTTAATTGAAAGTTCCGTGGAGAAGATATATTATTACCACGAATCCCTATTATTCCCACAGATGTGCCAATTGAATTCAATTTCCAATTAGGTTAGCATTCGCAATACCAATTAGTAAGTCTCAAGGTCAAACGATGTATGTTTGTGGCTTAGATTTGGGCACACCGTGTTTTTCACGCGGACAATTACACGTGGCATGTTCTCGCGTGAGTAAACCATCTAGTTTATTTGTGTTGGCTAAAGATGGTCTCACAATAAAAATATCGTACACTCTATTGCACTAAGAGACCGATAATGTTATTTTTTTACTGTCATAATTTGTGATAGAGATGCAATTTGAAATTTATTAGTTAAAATAATAAAAGAACAAAAAATTCAAAAAATGAATGTTTGGTGTTTTGTTACTTATATAGGTCGTCATCGTTCACAGCGCTCCATTCCTCTTTCAGTCATATACCACATCCCCACATACTTACAATTTTTTATTTGACTACCAAAATATTCACAAGAAATAATTTATATGGCAAAACAAAGTTTGTGGGGTCAGCTAGTATTATATAAAAGTCAAAAGTCCTGTATTAAAGGAATACATTCAATATATACATTCAAACAAA
Source organism: Trichonephila clavata (assembly GCA_019973975.1). NCBI lineage: Eukaryota > Metazoa > Arthropoda > Arachnida > Araneae > Nephilidae > Trichonephila > Trichonephila clavata. The sequence goes on from BMAO01025727.1 coordinate 5,162, forward strand.
ATCCTACGCATCTCTTCTTCACAATATTGGACCATCCTTTCTGAACACATGTGTAGCAAGGCTAGGTGTTAAACGAAAGATATGGAAGGCTGACAACAGGTGCGGTTGATCTATTGTCTACTTGAAGAAGGAAAGCAATAAAAATGTACTTTTCGCCTGATGAACCGGAAAACACTAAGAAAGAGTAGCAGACAGATGGCCATTGAAGTAGCTACGTTACTAAGGAGACATGCAGAGACAATTATGCTCCAACCTGTTTGCTACATGACTGTACATAAGATATAATGACATGGCTGTTTTATAAGATAACTTCGAATTATTGTATGTTGTAGTTTGGCCAGCCACAATTTTACTTCAAATTATTGAGTGTACCCAAACGTATTGCTTTAGTTCGAAATATCAAGAGTTTTTCTAGGGACTGAGCATATACTTCGAACTATTGAGAGGTTCGTATTATCGAGAGTCGGCTATATATATAATATATATATATATATAAATTGTTGAGTTCTAAGTCCTAGCATTTAAGCATTCGATTGTGTCAAAAAACATTCTTAGAACTTTCACCTCTTGATTTAAAAAGGGTAGGACTTTTAAATAATTATTTCTAAAATTAAAGAATAATTATCTTTTACGATGCAGTAGTTCCCTTCCCAAAAGTGGATTCTATTCATCCAATCAAGTTCAAATAAATTTTTTTAAACTTGTAGTGGATGACACTTGATGTTAAGACAGTTTTTTTCAAATATTAAATCATTAATTACCGGTTAGTTAATTAAATTAAATTAATTACCTGTTTTTGACACAAACTTAGATTTATCTCCATTGTTGTAACAATGTAACTGTTAAAACAATGACAAAAGTTGGCATCGAAAGCCGGTTTTTCAGCCAAAGTAGCCAAACCGGGTGTGCATTGTTACGACAATGCAGACAAATCATGCTATTTTTTCAGTTATTACTATTAGTTCGCTCTCTCCCTATGTATATGCATATAATTACTTTCTATTCATCCATTCAAAGCAGGAATTGACTTAAAAATTTTTTTTTATTTTTCTTGTTTCTTGTTATACTAAATTTTATTAAAATCTGTCCAAAGCTCTAGAGTTAGTCGTCAAAATTTAAAAATTATCTTTATTTTTAACCACAGTATACTTTAATAACTAGGGCAACCGTTATTCTGTACAATAATTAGTTAATTCATAAAATCCAATAATTTCATGTACTTTGACCGACTTGATTAGGTATTTCATGAAATATTGAGTTATTTTAAGAAATAACGGATTTAAGGCTTCAACTGTGTGACGGATCTATCAGCGTCCTTTCATCAATCCTCTTGGGAAATCTTTGGTCTATCAATTTGAGTTTATCCACAATCAACCCTCTGAAGAAGAAACTTTGCTGATGTAAATTAGGTCGGCTATATATACAGTCTAGGTTTATCAAGCTAGAAGGAAGGGAGAAAGTGAGGAGATAGGATAGATTGCTACTGATCAGGTATTATACCATTTAATAGCGTATTTCAAATATTTGATAGGTGTAAAAATTAAAGTGACTACTGGTCACTAAAGTTTAATTAGTGTTCAGATAATTAGGATAGTGGATTTGATCCTGAAATAAAGAATCGATATATATATATATATATATATATTTAAAGTCTTCTCATAATTCGCACATCTCGTTATTAATCCACATATTGCTTAGATTGAGAACCTCTCTTCTCGTTGAAATTATTTGATTTGTGTTGCTAAATTGTGTGATCAATAAATAGATTGATTTTTTTTATATAGCTACTCTTCCTTCCCTTCCTCCCACAGCTCTAGGCGGGAATGAGAGAACATTTCATTCCTTACAACTGTAATATTTATAGAAAAGAGTATAGGCTTAAAATTCATGTTCACTTTTCGAAAGCTAATATTTAAAAATACACAGATAATTGATACATTATTTGAAAATATTTAAAAACAGCATTCTGGTAAAATAGAGCAGTTTATGGAATTTTGGTTCTGAAATTTTGTAAAATTTTCTCCTGCTATGACAATATGAATGTTAAAAGAAGAAAAGGAGAATTAATCGAGATTGCTCTATCCAATATTTCTTATGGCTTCTCAAATTCTTTTTTTAACTGATCAGATGAAAAGAATCTTCATGCAATTTTAAACCTGTATGTGTAGGGTTGTTATGAACAAATATATCCTTTTTAGTAAAGTTCTAATAGTTTGAATTATTCTCTTTTAGGAAACTTTTGGCACATAACCGATGTTCACGTAGATAAGGATTACTCGAGATTCGGAGATGTGGAAGAAATGTGTCATGACTTCAACTATGAACCCCCTTCAATTTCACTGCCTTGGGAGTACATGGACACTTTTTGTGCGATGCCCCTCCCTACCTATTGCAACAAACAATTAACCTAATGAAACGTATGCAAGCAAACCCTGATTTTATTCTCTGGACTGGGTCAGTATTTGGTTTCTTAATAAAGCAAATTTAATTATCCTATGAAACCTTTATGTTGAATAATTCTAAACAAAATTGATCAACTACGGCTCAAGTTATGTGACTTTTAATTAGACCAGTAAAAGTGTTTGCTCCATTTGTGACTGTGATTAGTAGCATGGCTATGAAAGAACACTTTGGTGAACAAATCCCAGCGAAATTGTGGAATTAGTGGTAATGATGTGGTGGAAGATATCAACAGAGATGTTTTTAAATTGAAAAGGCTCTACAAATAAAAATATTCTCTATACTTGTTATGCTTAGAAAAGAACAAGCGCTGTGCCATTTCGGAATCTTCATTAAATAGGCCAACTTTTGAGAAACTCGTCTGGGGTTGTGTGAAAGAATTCTCTTTTTATCGAGAGTCAAAGTTAGGTGGTATCTTTTTCTCAAACCACGACTCACACGAACTACATCAATTTTGAATAAACCAGCCAATTTTTTTATCCAACTTGTGACTATGATTAATAGTACGGCTATGTAAGATGACGTGAGTTAAAAAATACTCGTAAAATTGTAAAATTTGGGGTTTCATTAGCTAATGGTGTCAATTTTCCATATTTTTATAAAGGTGCACGTCTTCACCTAATTAAGAATTAGGGAATATTCTTATTATTTTTCCCAAAAAACCGGCGCAGAATATAAAAATAAGATAGGTGGAATTCACTAAACTTTTTTTTAACTATACTCTGTTTTCTTTGTTATAATTAAGCAAATCGCGTACATTTGTTTCGAATATATTTATGAATTTTTTTTAATATTAAAAAAAACTTGCGGTCCTTAACTCAATATAAAATAGAACTTATGGCCCGTAAATTCATATGAATTTGTGACGAATCTATACGCGTCCTTACACTAACCCTTTTGGGAAATCTTTGGGGCTATTAAAAATTATCAACCTTCTCCTAAGAAAAAGACGTGATATGCAAATTAAGTTTATTATATGTTGTTCAGGTTCGCTTACTAGAAAACTAGAAAGAGAGGGTTAGTTAACTAAAGATGACAAGTGAGATACAAAGAGAAGAATACCGAAAAAATAGGTTAGAAAGTCCGAGGGAGAGATTGAAGACAGAAAGGTGGTAATTGAAGGATTAAGTCTTAATTTATAAGAAGACTGCCTACAGAGTTCAGGTATTGTCACCTTCATATTAAGTTTGATGTTTAAAGTATTAAAGAGGTTAAGTGGCCAATAGTTATATCTATCGCGTAAAGTAATATTGAGGTAGTAGATCGATTATTTTAAAGGGGTTGATTTATTAGATGTATTCTCCCAAAATGCGACTCTTATCCCCTCCCTCTGTTGACTGATCGAGAACATCCTATTTATTATGTTGCATTGAATTGTTTTTGAGTCGATTAAGATGCTAAATAAAATAATTTGAAATTATCATGTCGAATCATCCTTCACTTCCTTCCACGCCTTTAGTTGGGTCACAGGGTAGACGGGAAGAGGGGTTATCACAAATTTGACACGCCTGCCCTTGAAGAACATATTGAAGTTAGTAACGATAACGCAACGGTATCTGAAGCTGAAACTCTATTGGACTGAATACAAAAAAATGTCATTTATTTTATGTTTTATAGTATAGTTTACAATAACAAAGTACAAAAGTAATACTAGCAATAAACTATTTCAAGAAAAAAAAATTGTTCTCGACTCGAATTTAATTTAATCAATAAAATTAAAATTGAAAAATCCATTATTTGAGAATATTAAGAGGTTTTATATAAAAGAAAATGCAGGTCTTTTAAATGAGAGCCTTCGGTACTAATACAACGGCTCACAAAATTGTACTCTAGTGCCATAAAACAACATACTCGCTCTCAAAATTGTACTTGGTCATTTTTTTAACACCCTTTTATAAGCTTCACTTGTATGTAACGGAATTTTTGAACACTTTTTACCCACTTTAAAAGGTCAGATTAATTAGAAATTTTGCTCACTTGTCCAGGACCGATGGCAATACAATAATTTAATAATATTGTCCCATTGTCCTGATTAGGATCATCGGGATTAATGATTTCCCATTTTAAGATCCCATCCTACATCTTGCGACTAATTTCAGTCCCATTTCCAGATTTGGCGACTAAAAGAAGAAGTTACAACTTAGTTCAATTTTTTTACACTGTAATTTATTATTTCTCTTATCAGCGGCAGTGAACATGTGTGTTAAGCGTTATCGTGAGCTTTTAATGAAGGAATGTGTTGCCTACACATTGATCGGATCATTATGCTTCAGCAAACACAATCGCATCGATTGTGAATAGTCAATTCTTCAGTACAGCTGGTGTAGGAGGTCCATAATTGTAATATACACGTCTTAGAAAAGGCGGTCACATCTAAAAGTCTTAGCGGTTCACCCGTCTATCACGATCAAACTTAATACCCATCCCTGGTCTAGGTGTACTCTATTTGTCCAGAAAATTTGTAATCGCTATAATGATATACCCTGTATATATTTATTCATTAGCAATAGAATAATATAGAGATAAGTAATTATAATATAGCTCATTACAACTAGTTATCTTTTCTTACAAATTTACCAAATAAGCAAATGAATTGTATTTATAGGGATAATTTGCCTCACACAAAAAACCCTGCCAAGTGGGACCTTATTTACAGCGAAATCAAAAACATCACTGTCCAACTAAAGAATGCTTTTCCAGAAACGCAAATAATTCCGTGTATTGGAAACCATGACTTGTATCCCCCTGATGTTATAGATCCTAGGAAATCTTCTCGTTCGATTTACGAAGGCTTTCTGGATAAGGCTGGATGGAATGAACTGCTGAATAAGAGCGATGGTTTTACAGCGGAAAGTTTCACGCGAGGTAGTGAAATCTTTTTTCTCCCCTCCTTGTAAAAATTACTTCAAAAACATAATTTTAGTTCAGATTTTGTGGCAACCCATGCCACAGATTCTTGGTAATCCCCTAGAAAAAGAATTTTAAGTGCATCTTCCCTACCCGAGGGGGGAAATAAAATAGTAAAAAAAAAGTAATTAATTATTTCGTTTTTCAAAGTGGCAACTGTAATTTTTTGACCGATATATTTTTATTCAATTGATTGGTTTGTGTAATGTTATTATCTGATTCTATACTTGTTGCTCTAGTAGTTGTTCAATATATATTACTTGGCTTGGTTTATTAATAAAATGATGGAAAGAAAATTTGTAATATCATTTTGGAATTGAACCTTAGAATAAAGAAATAAATCGCAGTTGGTAATTGTTTAAGGCAAAGTCTCTTATGAGATAACTAGTATTATTACGCACACACATTCAGTTCTTTCTAATATTGAGGATTTTATTTTTAGTTGAACAAATTGTGATTTTCATAAAATATGTAAGGAAAAATACTTCTTTTTATAAAACACTTCTTATATTTCCAGAATTGAGTATGTTTTGAGTCTTGTATGATAGAAGGCAAATGTATTTTGTCGAAAAAATACATGGTGATTCAAAATGATTATAGTGATTGCAAGCTCTTATCACTAGTTAAATGAAAAGAATATATCGATACAAATGATACAGAATGGAAGAAGAAGTTCGAAATTTTACTTACATACTTTATAAATGTTCTATGTGACAACCCTCTTGGTAACACAGACAACATCTAGGGGGTAGACCATTTCACGCCCTGCATTCTGAAATATATCTGGAATCACGAACACAAGTACATTAGAAATGCGCCTTTTGAGTTTTCAAGTTTTTTGGGCAAAGAAAGCACAAAATATTCTGAAGAATCCTATAGAAAGAAACCGCAGGTTCTCATATCCGGATGCCCTAATGGCAGAGAATGATCAGAGAGACGCAATAATTGGTGAAACTTCATTATATGAACAACTTGAAGGATTAGCCAACGTTTTTTGCCGAAATCATATGAACGGGATGGAGCATGCTTTGAGAGTAATATTATGCAAAATAAGCAAAACATATTTTTCTGGTGTCTGAATAGTCCTGGATGTGCTGTCGAAGTTCGACATCAAGTTACCGACATCGATAAATGACTGGTGCGGAATATTCAAAAACAGGTTGGATATTTTGATTTGAGACTATATTGATATGGCTACGATTCTTGAGGAAATCAAAAGTATAGAGCATCAATGGATGATTTGTGGAGACTCTTCAAAATACCAATCACACCGTTTGACCAGCAGACAGGTTACGACGGGTGATTGATAAGTATGGCCTCCCCAATAGTATAAAATAGGTTCCGAAGAGGTAAAATAATAACAAAAGGGTACCAGAATGAAGTAAATTTATTACTCTTACACATTGTAAACTCATTTCTCAATACAGTCACCACTAACAGCTACACATTGGTTAAATCGTTCTACCCATTTCTTCATTCCGTCCATTAAGAAAGATTCTGATTGGCTGCGTATCTATTTGCGCACGGCTGCCTGAACTTCGGCATCCATTGTACTTTCAACGTCTCCTTCGATTTTGAGAACAACAAAATGTCCGACGGTACCAAATCTGGGCTGTAAGAAGGTTATGGAACCACCGTGAATTTCAGTCTTCCTATGACGTCCTGTGTTAGCGCACGGCACTGCGGTCTAGCATTGTCGAGATGCAAAAGAAAGGCTTTTCTTTCCGGTCTGATTCAGCGGATGCTTTGCTTGAGTGATCGTAATGTTGCACAGTACCTTTTGGAATTCACCGTCAATTCTTTAGTCAGAAATTCCGTGTAGAGCACACCACTTGCATCCCAAACGATAGTGAGCATGACTTTTGTTGCTGACATTAAAGTTTTGAGTTTCTTGACACTCGAAGAACCAGGATGGCGATATTCCTCAGATTGTCTCTTGTTCTCTGGATCTTAATAATGAATCCAAGATGCCAAAGTTCAGGCAGCCAGCCGCAAATGGATACGTAGTCAACCAGAATCTTTCTTCACGGACGGAATGAAGAAATGGATAGAACGATTGAATAAATGTGTAGCTGTGTTAGTGGTGACTGTGTTGAGAAATGGATTTACAATGTGTAAGAGTAATAAATTTCCTTCATTCCGATACCTCTGTTATTATTTTATCTTGTCTAAAAATTATTTTATATTATTGGAGACCTTACTAATCAATCACCCCCGTACATAAAATATTTCTTCTTTCTACGTTGACTACGTTTGTTCTACTAGAAAAAAGTTTTATTACCCCTCTTCATGCTAAATTGAAGCTTATGAATCAGTTCGTTTAATCCCTGCCAAAAGAGGGGGGAAGAAGCTTTAGACTAGGGATAGGCAACTTGTTATGCTCGAGGGCCTATTATAAGAGCGGAAGACACTGGCGGAAGGCACCTTTTTTTAAAAAATGATTACATTCACTATAAAAAATAATAAATATAAGTTAAATAAAATAGTAGTAGTTTTATTTAATTTTTAATGTGCTTATTTCCTATTACCTATAGCAGCAGGCATATTTAATTTTAGAATCAATTTAAAGAGACAAATGTTCCCTATCATACTTTTCTACAATTCTTTTTTTAAACCAGGAGCTTATTGAAATTCTCATCACAGCCTGCAAGTTTATGTCAGCCCCAATTTACTCTTGTTGATCTTCAATCAAGAAAACCGCTACTCACAAATATAATCGACTAAATATAAAGAACTATTTCCCCTAAAATTTCTTCATACATGGAAATGTTTTAGCTGACAATGATAAGTAAAAGTCAATGTCATAGCATGGAATATTTTCTTCACGCTATGAGTTCAAGCTGTAGTTTCTCATGCGCTGTATCGAAATCAGCAGTAATGGAATAGCAGGAAAAATTGAATTGAGTTAAAATTTTCTTAAAAACCTGAAACTTCTTGGGACCTTGTCCTCCAAAATGTGCATGTGATCTCTTAGTAGAAATACTTTCAGGTACTTAGTTTTCGTAATGAGTGATTGAGTGTGAGACGACACCTGAGCTGGCAACCCCTCTCCTAATTACCATACCAACGGGAGGACGTTCACGGCAGTTTCAAAATCGTTTGGCTTTCAAATCATTTCAAATTAGAAATAATTCGAAGATTTCAAAAATAAAAATGGCGTCGACTACAATTGTCTTGAAATTCCAAAGAATTTTATTCCATTTCTTGGATTTCTGACAGCACACATAGAAAATTCATGTACCAATCAACAGATAAAAAAAATACCAATCTTTAGAATGAGAAAATTTTACTTTAATCCGAATAAAAACTTTAAATAAAAACATTTTTCAGTTTCTACTACATATTTTTGAAAATTCTGTTCATTACTGGTGAATGAGTGAATATTAACGTCCCGCTGTTCAGCTACACGAGGGCTCTTTGGGGACGGTTCGGGTAATTTTGAACCGTGGTCAAGTGACGTGGACGACACCTGAGCTGGCACCTCCCTCTCCCAACTACCTCACCACACCACGGGAGGACATTTGAGCTCTCGACAGATTTAACGTGCAGCGCTTCCCTACACGGCGGGTCTTCAGTGGTACTGGGCTCGAACTCATGACATGCCTGCCATGATCCGATACCTTGACTACTTGGCTACCACAGCCATCTGTTTTCGTAATAGTGAAAAATAAAACACGAACATATGATCGCACACTGGGAAGAAATCTGTGTTCAAAGCAAAATTTCTGACTGTCTTGAAGAGTCGCTTAAAAACTCTTTGTAGGCCTTAGTTGCCCCCCCCCCTTGACCTAACCTACTTAATTGGGTTATTTACTTTTTTATGCAAAGCGAAAATTGTCTTAAGAAACCATTTTTTGTTTGATAAAACTCCTTTTATGTAAAAATACTCATCTTGTAATGCTCATTCCTGTGTAAGACTCTTTCCAAATTTTTATTTCATTAAAAATCATATATATTTTCTCTTCAAGGTGGATACTACAGCGTTTCAATTAGTTCTCGTTTAAGAGTTATCGCCCTGAACACTGTTCTGTGGTATAGTAAAAATAACTTGACTGCGCGTCAACGTGATCCAGCTGGACAGTTTGAGTGGTTGGAGAAAGTGTTAAATGATTCGTATACAAATAACCAACAGGTATGGGGATTTTGAACGATTTAATAACTTGTTATATATTTCAACATTAAATCTGTTTCGCTAATTCTTGATACCTGTGCTTGCAGTCTGGATGTAAAATCAGTGATCTTTAATGTATAGTGCATGTATCAGCTGAACTAATGCAGTATCAAAATTAAAAATGAAAAAGCGAAATTTATTGCAGATATATTTTTTCTTAAAATAATAGAAAATTTATTAAAAAGCTTAAATTAATGAAATCAGAAAAGATTTTTAAAAATGTCAGTTTTCGATATTCACACACACATACATATACACACACACACACAAAACTATATGGAGAATTTGAAGAATGAAATACATTGTTTTTTTCACAAATACTTTATTTTTTAAAAAGCAAAGAAAATAGCATAATTAAAATATTTGGAAGAAACAGTTTTTATTTTCCATATAATTTCGCTTATAAAATTTCCTTTACAGTCGTTGAGGAATGAGAAGGCTGACATTAATACTCGCTGTTTTCATGACTTTCACGAAAGCATTCTTTATTTGCTCTCTAAAACTTTCACAATTTTTGTTAACAGGAAGGTATTAGAACCACATTATGTGCGATAAAGACTTTTCTGATTGGTCAAAATACTCGGGTTGTGCAAGATTGCATCATTCTAGTTTAAAAACGATAATCTTTTAGTTTTTTGGGGAGATAAGGTCGTGGTTATTTTCAGTCATGGTGGGCTCATGACCATTATGAATAAAAATCCCCCGAGAGAAAATTTAAGTATATTATTACATGTGCATGTGTGTGTGATGTTGAATCTTTTAAAGAATTCACATTCAATGAACTCAAAGACTTAGTGAAACTCTAGAACGATATTACTTACGATGAGACAACAAATTTGAGACTTGCAAAGTGAATTTGAAATAATATACACAGATAAAGTCCCAGGCATTTTTACAATTATTTAGAGCACTCATACTAATGGTTTTAATAGTTAGAATACAAATCTTAGTAAAATGCTACAAAGTTTAATTCATTTAATTAAAGACTCTTTAAACAACATTAATAACTCCAATATTGTCAAAAATAGTAAAATATTATTCAATCTATGCGAGGTAAAAAAATAATTTCTCTTCATAGCTTTGACTTTCAAAAATTATTTAATTCCATTAATATAGAAGACAAAAGGAATATAGCATGCATTGAATTTTGAAGATGAAATCTCATTATATATTTAAGAGGTTTTTCCTCAGGAATCAAGTAGTCGGACATTTTAATGCAAATTAAATGTTTCATCTGAGTTATAATCTTGCAGGTTTATATCACTGGCCATGTTCCACCTGGATTTTATAGTAGAGCATTACCGAAAAAGAAAGGCGCCCGAATGTACCAAAAGCAATTTATGGAACCATTGTTATCGATTTTAAGGAGGTACTCTAAAATTATCAAGGGACAATTCTATGGGCATTTCCATCTGGACACGTTTCAGATTTTTCGATATGCCACAGGTAAACTGTTTTGTACCAATTTATTATTTTTTTAATAAAACACTTATTTAGCTATCGGGGTTCAGTTCCAGTTCATACAATTCAAGTATCAAACATAAAAATCACGTACTTTGCAAAAAAAAAGTTTTTGATTACGTGCAATATTTCGATATATAGACCTTCTAAATTTACAGGAGAAAACATTTGTGACAAAGATTATGGTTTAAAAAGTTAGCGAAAAAAATTCTAACAAAATTTGTAGAAATATAACTTAATTTAATGTGTAGGTGATTTGTCTTGCAAAATTAATTCTTGTATAAAACCAATATTATCTAAAATTCTTGAAGGAAATATTTGCCTTTAAAAGTTATTTCATGCATTGTATGTATAAGGAATTTACGTCCCTTCTTCCGTGTGACCCGGCTAGAAGTGTGGGAGGAACTAAATGATCAGACGATGTGATGAACTTTAATTATTTTATTTATCACTATATTCAACTCAGACATAAATAACACTCTAAATAAGATAACTTTGATCAGTCAGAGAACGGGGGTGAGACGAGATTGCGTGGGGAGAGTATATTCAATCATGCAGATCTACCTTTAAGATAACTTTATACAGAGCTTATTTATTTAATGACCACACTCATAATTTAACTCTCTAACATCAACTTGATTAAAGATCACAGTACCTGAACGCTTGCGGTCTTCTAATCCTTGCGTTGACTTAACACGTCTCCAACTGTTAAATTAAGCACTTTCTTAATATTCCAACTTCTGGATTCCTATACTGTTTACGTATACGTTTCACTGCCGATTTACTTCACTTCTCATCTATTTACAATTCACTTCACTTCCCATTTGTTCTCACTTCACTAACTTCCAAACTCGCGAATACAGAATATATATATTAAACTTAATTTGCATAATCACGCTTTCTGTCTTCGAAGAAAGTTGGTTGAAAAAATGTTGGCCCAAAAGAATTCCCCAGAGGTTAATAGAAGGAACCGTATAGATCCGCCACTTATGTAGTGGCCGCGGTAGCCAAGTGGTCTAGGCATCGGATCATGGCTAGTGTGTCATGAGTTCGATCCCAGTACCACTAAAGACCCACCGTGTAGGGGATCGATGCAAGTTAGTCTGTCGAGAGCTCAAACGTCCTCCCGTTGGTGTGGTGTGGTAGAAAGGAGAGGGGTGCCAGCTCAGGTCTCGTCCGCGTCACTTGACCATGGTTCAAAATTACGCGGACCGTCGCCAAAAGCCCTCGTGTTGCTAAACAGGGCGACGTTAATATTCACTCAATCACTCACTTATGTATATTTCAAGTTTATAAAGTAGATTCAATTCTATTCAAATGTTTCAAGATGAAATGCTTATGTCGTTTACAATAACTTTCAATTGGTCCAGAAGAGGTCAAATAGTAACCAGAGGGCCACATGCAGCCCGCCAAGGCAGTCAGAAAATTCACCTTGAACCAAAATTTCATTACCGTGCGTAGCCAAAATTCGTCTTAAATGTTCCACTAATAGGAAAACAGAATTTCTTTATACTTTTATTAGGAAAACAAAACACCTGAAAGTGTTTCTATTAAGATTAGAGATTATCTGTCAAGTTTGGAGGAGGGGGGTCTCGCGAAGATCTCAAGATTTAAAGAAAACTGAACCTAGATTCAATTTATACTCTTTTATCCTATTATTTCTAATATTGATACTGGACAGAAGAGTTGCAGATGGAGATATTGACTAGCTGTGAGAGAACAGAGCGAAGGAAATGTTTCCCGCGGTGACAATAATTCCCTTTTATAAACCTTTGTTTCTTGAAAAATGTTCATATACGAAGAAATTTGCTGGGAAAATGTCCTTAAAATATCGACATATTTTTGTGAGCAAGGCCTTCCTTTCATGAAGATCAACAAGTGTAAATATAGATGCTAGTTGGCTTTCAATAGCTCACAAGTTGTAATGAGAATTTCGACATGTAATCTTTTTCCTGATTTTAAAAAAGCAAAAAACAAAAAAATAAATTGTTGAAAAGTGTGAAAGGGTACAGTAGTCTCATTAAAGTATCCGACTACTTGCGACAACTTCTTTTTGAAAAAATGGGGATATGGGAATTTTTTTTTGTTTGTTTTTGGATTTGTTTAGTACATTTTCAGAAAAAAATGCTAAAATTAAGAAGAGAAAAAGAAATTATTATTACTAAAATGGGTAAAAATTTGCAAAAAATAACATCAACGCGGCCCATTCTGTACCAAACGCTTATAGACAAATTTTCAATTCTGATTGATGTGTTGCTATGCTATTCCTTTTTAAAATGTTCTCCAGGATAAAAGATAGTTCAGTTTCTACAAAAACTAGAGCCCTTTATCTCAGTTATTATATGAAATTACTTGAAAAAAACAGTGATTACATTCACATAAGGGACTCTAAATTTTGTAATAAAACAGTGACTAAACATACACAAAAAATTTCAGTTAATTATTATAAAAACTTTTTGAGCAATCCCTGTCCCCATTTGAACATTTACAAAAAAAAAAAAACACACACACACACATTTTGAGTAATAATACTTGTGTACGACATCTTGCTTAAAGTTATAACATCTGCTTTTACAAAAACACTTATAGTTTTTGTTCTAGTGAACGGAAACTTTATAAAAATGCCAAGTTTATTAACTTGATATTTTAATAAAGCTAATAAGATAGCCTATACAATAAAATCATTAAAAATTTGTCAATTTTTGGCAAAATTGACAATTTTAGGGTATTCGGATACCTTAAGCTGTTTTTAAAGCTAAATGTACTTGCAACTACAGATGATTTGAAAAATTAGTACAGTAAATAAAACACTTTCACTTTTCAATTTGTATTTGTTGATTTTTGTGGTATAGTTGTAATGTGTGTCTGTTCCTACTTCCCTCTAATCCCCTTTGTCTACTCTCGGACCCGGCTAGATGTGTGGGGAGAACTGAATAATCAGTCGACATGATTCACTCAAATTATTTTAATGTCACAAAATATCAAGCGAATACAATAATAATCCAATTAAGATTGTTGATCAAAATTAAGAGCTCGTAGGTGAGACCATTTAGCCTGGGGATAATAGTTACGGACCCTCAACTGATTTCTACGATAACTTATACAGGCTCTATTTCAACTCAGCCTCGCACTACAAGCTATCTTCTAACTCAGTGATTCCCAAAGTGGTCTATGACGACCTACAAGAGGTCCACGCCAGCGAAAAAATAATTTGGGGGTCCATGAGATGTAAATGGGGGTCTGTGATAGTGGCTCTCATTAAACCAGATCGGGGCTTTAATCTTTAAAACAATTTGATATAGTGGAAACCAGATCTTACCTATTTAACAGAATTATTTACTAAATTTAGTGAGGTTAATTTATGTTTACTAGATGACAGCATACATTTCATCAAGACAAGGATGATTTCAACATTTCTTTCCAGAATTAATCTAAAAGAAGTATAATATTAGACGTCGCAGACAATCTTTGTCAGGACACATTTTAACCTACATTAAACATTTAAATACCTTTTACTCAGATTTTAAAGCTAGATTTGAGATTGCTTTTTTTATAGTAATACTACAGTAGACAATTAATTAATACAGTTACCTTGAAAAAAATATGCTATATTAAAATAGGAGCTGAATAGATAGGCCCCAACGAAAATCTTAAAATGAAGTTAAAAATGGATGTCAGCAGTTTTAGTTTTAAAAAACCTGTTACTTGTCACAACTTATGGAATACCGAGGGAAAAAAATGTTTTTGATTTTCCTAGTGAGTGGGAGTTTCAGTAAGTTTGCCAATCTCAAAAACTAAAAAAGAAAGAAAGAAAAAAACTGGACACTTAATATCAAAGGAGATTTAGGGTTAAATCTGAGTAGATTGATATATATTAAATGTTAAAAATTTGTGTTATTAAAGCACCAGATTCATCCCTCTCATTAAAAGCATTTTTTTGTTCAACTATTTATGTAACAGTTATTTTATGTGTTATTTTAATTTTAATTCAATTCATTAGCATGTGCTTCTTAAGTTTTAAACGCTATGCTTCGCTACAGTTAAAAATTTAATTCTTTTAAAGTAAGTAATAGTATCAGCAGTTAAAAAGATGTTTAAGTTGATAA
>BMAO01025728.1:0-112367 GCA_019973975.1 Trichonephila clavata
TTAAATAATTTGTTTTGCTGGTCCAGCTCCATTCACAAAAGTTACTTCTATAAAAAAAATCATTATATTTATATTAATTCTTTTATGTTTAATATTTTCTTTTCAAAATTTACATATGTAATAATGATTGAAATTTGGTCCTAATGGGAAATATCAAGGGAACATTCCGTTTGGATACTGTTGTACGTGGTTACTTTTGTATTATCTTTAATTTCGGTAGATTTCATTTCCTAATCCAAAAATGATTTATTCGCGTGATCTGTGCGCTAAATGTTTCACAATTCTATTTCACGAATTTTTTTTAATTCTGTTTACATGATTTATTAGCCCAAAATCGCATATTTATTTAATATGGTTAAATTTTTTTAAAAAAATGTCCATTATGGGTGTTCCTATTATTTCTTGGGTTTCACAGAGTAGAGGATTAGTACATGCTATAAAAGTAGAATCTTTGAAAGTAACAATTTTAGGTTACTAGCTACGTTCGGAACTGTGATTTTATTTATTTACTAATATTTTGCAAAAGCATATAATGAATGGTGTTTTTTATATTTAGTGTCATCCGAATTAGAATGAATATAGAAGATTGTTTTAAGAATATTATTATAAAAAGCAATTTAAATTGTTTTAAATTAAGAATTTTTATTTCCCAAAAGAGAGAGTGACAGATTTTAAAACATTCTCCTTTTATTGAAAATGTTTATATATTTATATTTTCTCTCTTTATATAGTTTGGACTTCTGTACAGAGACTAAACTACGATTTTTGAAACATTCACAATTGACAAAATATGAGACAATTTACCAATTTGTCTCATATTACACAAACAAGTAGTTAAATATATTTATATAATTGGCTATATTACTAATAAATAGATCATTTAAACTCTAAACGAGTTATTTTTTGAGTTAGTGGGGGATAGGCCCCACGTTGAGAAACACTGTTTTAAATTGATAAATATACTGATTGCCTAATATGAGAAGCAAAAATACGTGAGTATAGTTTAGAATTAGGACGTTATATTCATGAACAGTTCCATGTGCCCTGTATAGTAGCTGTTCTTAAATTTGATTCTTAGTGACATGGCAAAAGCATTCTTAGAAGTCTGTAATTCTTTTAATATACTCCAAAAGCATTTTTTCACCTTCAACTTTTGATGGCTTTCAGATATGGACACATTATCTATTGAATCCGAAATCTCTGAAAAAATTGATTTCACCAAAATATGTGACAAATTTTGCTTCTCAAAAAGCTATACAAGTTATTTTATCATTAAATTTTCAGTAGTCTTCGTGATTTATATACTTTTCTTTTCACGAGATTTATGCTTTAGTTCTTTCCTTTTTATTAAATTAAATTTTCTGAGTAAATACTGTTGATTTGCTTTTTCTAATTACAAAATGTCTATTTTTATTTCAAAGGTAATATTTTTGCTTGTTTAATATTTTGTTAAAAGGTTTTGCCGCAATCATAACCCTTTAGCTGACCAAAAAATAAAGTTTTTGCTCTTCAAATTTTTGCATTTTTATATTAATGTTTTACTTTTTAATACAGGTAGATAAGTTTATAATTTGAAATACATAAGTATTAAATAAGTAATTGTATATGTAAGCATTGTGTGTGTGAATAAGGAATTAAATATAAAAGTATAATTAGTACCACAAAATCCGGCGTATAACTCGCACTTTAACACACAAAATAAAATCGAGATTTAGGGGTGCTCATTATCAGGGGCGGCTCTAGGGCCAGGCATACCCGGACCCCTGTCTGGGGCGGCATTTGGACCGAATTTGAAAATACTTTTTGATATATTTTTAAGGAAAATTGGGAATTGGGCATTTCATTTAATGTATCATATTTCCTTATTTTATAATCTATGTTTACGTCAGGTTTTTTAATGCTGTAGTCTGAAGAGTTCGAGGCGGAAATGTACGTTAAATTGTGAAATTGGATGTTTTCACAACCTTCTCTAGTCAAAAAGAGAGCCCAATTGATATTCCTAAACTTATTTCAACTTTATAATTTGCACCAAATCTTGTTATTGCATTAAGAGCTTCGCTTTTTTTGCCAATAAGTGCAACAAGAAGTGTTTTTCAAAATTAAAACTAATAAAAAATTTCTTAGAATCCACAATTTTCTTCTTTAAAATAGATTAAATGGTTTTGCTTTTTGTCTACCGAATATGAATTAACTAAACAAACTGATTTTAAAAAATTGATTAAAAAGTTTTCAGAATTAAAATTTTAGAAAAAAAATGTAATTTTTTTGTTTGTTTGTTTGTTTTGCTTTATTTTTGAGTTTTAGTTATTTTATTGTGATGCCTTTTGTTCGTAAGAATTATTCTTAAAATGTGTGTATCTATGTGAGCATAAATACACAATTTATCTTTTTGAAAAATAATTTTTTTACTTTGGGGAGAGGGGCGCCATTTTCCATTCTTGTCCGAGGCGGCGAAACTGCTAGAGCCGGCCCTGTCATTATACGCGGGGTGTAAAAATATGAGAGCTTTAAAGTTAAAAAATATAATTCTAGAAAAAAATAAGACTCCTACATAGAGATCGAAATACTCTTTATTTAAGAAAAAAAACAACGACATTCCTAATGAAATTAAGGGGGGGGGGTTATAGTTCTAGAAGTATACCACTTTTTAAAAAAAATATTTGGAATAATACCTGAAATAAATGACTTCAAAACAAAAGAGCATAGCACACGTACATTTCAGGTTTCTTAAAAAAAAAAAAAAAAGAGGTGCGCGTTATATGGGAAATATACCTAAAAATAAAAAAGAAGAAGAATACAGCCTGAAAGTATATGTGCACGTTATACGCCGGATTTTACGGTATTTAAATATATAAGCATTAGTCAAAATATGAAAAATTCTCTAAAGAGGCGGCACATTAGGTCTTCGCACGCGGCGGCCGACTCCCTAGGATCGGCCCTGTAAATGGTTTTGCAAGATTGGCTATCGAACATGAATTAGCTGAACAAACTGATTTTAAAAAATTGATTAGAATGTTTTCAGAATTAAAAGTCAGGAAAAAACACTTGTAGTCTTTTGTTTATTTTTGTGTTTTAGTACTTATGTATTGTTATTCTGTCTCTTTGTTCGAAAAATTATTCAAGTTTTGTAGGTGTAGATCTGTAAACAATTTACCTTTTTTAACAACTTTTTACTTTGGCATTTTCCATCTTTGTCCGGGACAGAAAAAGTTGAAGATGGCTAGAACTTTTATATTATTAATCACTGTACAAATTCATTCTGTTTCTTATTTCATACTCGTTGAAGATTCTTAATTAAAGCTGTAGATCTTTCAAAATGAAATGAATGGTTAAAATAAAATGAAATTCTAAACTAATGATTCTCAGTTTAAGACAAGAAGATGACCATAACTGCGGAGCATCAAAAATAAAATAAAAAATGTTAGTATGACTTGATATAACTACTCTTAAGCAACTATTTACACTTGAAAAATTCATTTTTATAATATAATGAATCAATAGGCCGCGGTAGCCTAGTGTTCAAAGTAATGGACTCGTGACTGGCGAGTCATGTGTGAGTTCTAGCCTAGTACCTCTGAATACCCACCCAACAGAAGCGGCCGATGCACGATAAATGCGTCGAGGCTCAAATGTTCTCCTGTTGATGTGGTGTGGAAGTCGGGGTGCCAGCTCAGGTGTCGTTCTCATTGCTTGACCATGGTTCAAAATTACGTGGTCTGTCACCAAAAGCCTTTGTGTAGCTGAATAGTAAGATGTTAATATATATATTCAATCACTCATTCATAATAAATCACCATCTCTATTTAATTATATTAAGCAATCAGAATTTATTCAGGCGTTATACACTGCTGTTTGATCGGATCAACTTGTTAAGATTTATTAAAAATGATGTTCATTGAAATCAAAAACAGTCATCCCGTTTTCAATGATATTATGTATTCTTTAATTTAAAGGTGTCCTTTTCATATAAATTGTCAAGTGATTAAAAGGAGAAAAAGGAATTCAAATACCTAAAATTTTCCTTGCTTGAAAATTATGTATCTTTAATTGTGGTTTAATACACATAGTTAAAAGATAAATCTCTCTCTTTATATAGTTTTTATAATCACATAATTAATATGTATATATAAATATTGGGTTGATCATTACTTGAATTTTATTTTAGATAAGCGTTTTCAAGATTTCACTTTAAGAAGAGTTTTTTTTAAAGGCTCAGAGAATATAGAAATATGAAGGACTTAAATAGGAATATTTGATTCAAGTGTAAACTTTTCCTAATTGGAGTGAAAACTAAAGTAAAAAGTCAAGCAAATCTAATTCTAATGTTATCCTTTATTCAATATTGGCTATAATCTGTGAATAAATCTAAAATCGGTGCTAATTAAAACATTCAATTTTATTTTATAAAGAGAGATAAGTGATTGTGATGTAACATTCTTTTTCGGCACTTTCACATTCTAGAATTTCCTTAGTGACTCAATATTCAGTCTTTAATAGTAATAAAATGTTTTTAAAATCATTTTCCGAGTTTTTGATATTTATATAATAATTTTAAGTATTTATTATCAGAAAACACTGAATAAAAAAAAATAAGGAACAATTAAAATTTAAAATCATCATTATCTAAGTGAAAAAAACACCTTTTATTTTTTTTATTGATATTTAAATTACAGAAATTGTAATTTTGGCTGTAATTGTACTTAAGTGTGATTCAAATATAGAAAAATAAAGTGTACAAAATAGAAAACCTTTAATTTCATTGAAAAGATTTTTTGAATCTTTTATAGCTTGTTTAGAGAAAAATATTATTCAATTATTTTACACAGATTATCAATTTAAAAGTGCTTTACTAAATGAAACAAATGATTTATATATATATATATATATATATATATATATATATATATATATTATATATATATATATATATATATATATATATATATATAAATAAATTTTTTCTTAAGTTGATACAGCACAAAAAAGAAAACCAAGTAGAATTTTAAGAAATGAAGAAATTTCGAAAGTGCATTAGCATACATTGTAAATGTATAAAAATAAGAATGCATATACAACGTATAAAAATGAAAATACTTTTACAGATGAAAAAATATAATAAATGTATAAAAATAAATCTCAAGATCTTCCAGTTTTTTTTTTCTTTTCTTAATCTGTTTTGAAAGATGGTGAAAATTTTATATGTTATAACTTGAGAAAAATTTATTTATATCCCTTACTGCCTCCTTTTTAAAAATCTAAAATTGTAAAAGTCGTGTTGTTTTCCTGTTTTGGTTGTTAAAAAATTCAGGTTTTATTTTCCACAATTTTAAAAAAAAAAAAAAATAGCCATTTCCCCCTAAAACTTAAAGTTAAAAAAAATTAAAGTAATGAAAACGTGAGAAAAATAAAATAATATATATATATATTGTACAGTATATTTATATATTCATTTCCAAACTACATCTCAAAAAAGAAAACATTATTTTTAATTGTGCAGGGAAAAAGAGAGCTTTTGCAGAAACGTGGAATTCCCCCCCCCCCCCGCGAGTTTAATGTATTACTACGCGTAATTCTCCGGCGTAATAATCTTGCATATGGTTGCTATAATCTTGTCAACTCAAGAATGGCGATCGACCTTTGGCTAGAAAACAGGATTTGGCGTTCGAACATCTTTCACAATTTTTTCGAAATAGTTCTCCATTTTACCTGAAGGTAGCGCTGTAAGCGGCATTCTGTGATTGGACGAAAAAATTTGTGGAACTGGTTACCAAAACATACCATCAATCGCGGTCGTTTGGCGTAACTTTTTTAGTTCAAGTTTTGGGTGGTCTATACTAAAGCTGTTCCAAGCATTGTTATACACTAGATACTGATGATAGCAGTGAGTTAACAGTGCTTAGTCGGTAGTCTTTATTGTTTTTACAACTTCACATCGATGTTTCATTGAGTTGAAAATAGTTTTAATCTCTTCCATTGTTATTACATGATGCCAGTAAACAATTGTATCATCAATTAGTTCCTTTTTATTTCACAGGTACCTCGTTCGAGTAAGAGTTTTCAAATGGTACCACGAGTTTTCGATAGGGGGGATTGAGGTCAGGACTGTTTCTTGGCCAAGATAGCAACTCATTGATCTTAGAATGATACAAGTCTTTGGATTACTTTACTGTGTAGCAAGGAGCAAAATATTGCTGAAAAATAAATGTAGCATTGTTGGTAAACAGATCCCTCATGTAAGATAGAAGTTTGGGTAATAGAATGGTGTCAATGTATTTTCTCAAATTCAGTATCCCATCGATGATGTAAAGGGGACCGATACCATCTGCTGATATGCATGACAGAATTATAAAACTATGTATAACAAAGTTGCCTGGATGCAGTCTGGATGTAGCAGTTCTTCTATTCTACGTCTTGCATATTTTTTGTCATCACTACCAAATAATACTATCTTAGTTTCATCCCTCCATATAACTTGTGATCACTAATCATTTGTCGAATTGATGTGTTCTATTGACCACCGTAGTCTAGCAGTGCTGCTAGACTACGGTGGTCAATGGAACACATCAATTCAACAAATTATAAGTGGTCACAAGTTATATGGAGGGACAAAACTAAGATATTGTTATTTGGTTGTGATGGCCGAAAATATGCAAGATTTAGAATAGTAGAAACGCTACATTCTGACTGCATCTAGGCAACTGTGAAATACCCACTTGGTTGTATGATTTGGTCATGCATATCAGCAGATGGTATTGGTCGTCATCATATCATCGATGGGACATGGAATGTCAGAAAATACACATTGATACCATTGTAGAACCTAAACTTCTACCTTTCATCAGGAATCTATTTACCAACAATGCTTCATTTATTTTTCAGTTAGATTCATCTCCTCACCACACACTAAAGTAATCAAAAGATTGGTATAGTTCTGAAGTCATTGAGTTGTTGTCCTGGCCAGGAAACAGTCCTGACCTCAATCCTATCAAAAACTTGTGGCACCATTTGAAAACTCTTGCTCAAACGAGGTACCCATGAAATAAAAAGGAACTTATTGATGATACAATTGTTTATTGGCATCATGTAATAACAAAGATAAAGATTAAAACTATTTTCAGCTCAATGAAACATCGATGTGAAGCTGTAATAAAAAAGACTATCCCACTAAGCACTGAAAACTCACTACTATCATCAGTATCTAACATATATCGATAGTTATTGCAGCATAACTTTTTGTTGTGTTGCAAGTATTTGAATTTTGTTCTTATATTGAATTTACATTAAATGATATAAAAGACTTTGTATTTTGTGCAACGTAACATTTTCTATAAGCATTCAAACTTGAAAAACGTAATAATTTTAAAGTATCCACACAGTTTTGGCCATCACTATACATATCAGAACTATTTGAAAGAGTATCGAATATATTTCACCATGTATCTTTTTTATTGTATAAGCTCATATTGAAAAAGTATATTGTGAAACAGTCTTAAGAAATTATTTTATGAGTGATGATAGAACATTTTTATATTAATTAGTAAGGCACAGGTGTCAGTTGTATGTATTTGGGGAGAATTACATCAATATCTTAGGAAAATTCTCTGCAATTAACTGGTAATTCTTTGATAGTCTTTATTGAACCCATTGATCTTCAGATACCAAGAACACATTATTTGAACATGAAGCAATCAAATCATTTTCAAATCGGAAATAACTTTTCATAAATGATGGATGTAGTCGAAATAATAACCAAGATTATAGAAGTTAATTAATTTGATCACAATATCAACAATATTACTATAAATTGATGAAAGGTAATAAATTTAATTATAGTAAAAAATATATTCATAAAATTTAATCATAATTTCAGGTATTCTTGGAAATGTATAGAAGAGAAAACATTCACACAAGTTTACTTTGAAGAGATCTGTCCTTTTTTTTATTGGAAGGCATGTTGTGAGGATTCCCACTCTCTCATAAGGAATCATCATTTAAAGCCATCAACGATATATTTTGACTTATTGAAACATATTTTCACCACAATTTTCAGACATTCTTATCTAGATGCAATCAAAACTGTACTTATCAATCATTCTAGTATCATTTTATATCTTTTATTCAATAAAACTAAAAGTACCAATAAAATCACTGTATTCACCCATGGTGTTATCAGATTTGCTGCCTGGAAAACAACTGTTGAAAAAACTGGTTTAAGATCGATCTCTATAGGGTTGTCAACTTGGCACATATGTATTACCAAGTTGTAACATTTTTTAACTGTTACCAATCAGTAGGTTCAACTAGGATCTAACTTTATATTTTCCTGCTTTAAATGAAAAACATGAGGCCTTTCAGATTTTGGTAACTTTGTGGTACAATAACGATTTCATTCTGGCAAACCATTTACTTTGATAACTGATAGATTGAAATGCAGAATACTTAAGAAATAATTGCATGCTCTCTGTTTTTGATTGTTTATTATTTTGAGACAATTTTTTTTAATAGCCTAAACAAATTTCTTAAGAAAATACTGAACATTCTTTTTTTTTCATTAAGTAGTTTATCAAAAATTAATTGATTCTTTGTTTGCTCAGCAAACAAATTTGGATTCTTGGTTTTTCTCCCTTAATTTTACTAAGAATTTTCCTTTCATTCCCTGTTCTGAAAAGTATAGTTAAGAATTATTTCTTATGTATCTTTTATTTGGGGCAGAAGAGGAAAATGCTAATGACGTATTGAATGGTTAAAGGTTTGATTCTGAATAAAATTGAATTTGATTCTCCCCTTTCAGAGTTCATCTCGCAAAAAATCTCTCTCTCGCTCTCTGTGTGTATTGCTAATTTCAGATGACTAGTATTCTATTTTGGGTCTTGTATACTACAGGGCACTTTATTCTTATCTTTAATTTTTTATAATTAGTATTTCATTTTGGTCTATTGACTTTTCTTCACAAATGTGTTTTTGTGTTCTTGGTTCTCAATTTCAGAATTTAAGTTTCCTTTTTTTTTGGAAGATATTTTATTTATATGCTAATTCTTTTATATATATATATATATATTCAGCATTGCTTGAACATCAGTATTTAATTTTTATATCTGTGGTATCGGCAGACAGTTAATGAAAGATTGAATTTAATGGTAACCACTGTAGTATAGAGTCGTATATTAAATGCCATTCATTTAGCTTTGTAAGAAAATGTTTTCTATCAAGTACATATAAAAGAAGTTATGTTAAATTTTATAATTTTTTGAATATACAATGCTTATATCGTAAATTAAGGAAAAAATACAAAAATAGCAATAACTTGCCCAAAAATAAGTCATTCTCAATTAAATTTGAATATGTTAAATAAAAGGATCTGGCAATATTACTTTACACAAAATCGTGCCAATGCATTTAAATACATTGTTTGTAAGGAGCATAAAAAATGAATGTCTCAAAGGAAGGCGACAAATGCCGCTGCATGTCTGAGAGTAGAAATATGGTATAGTGAAATTGTAACGATGACCTCCAGGCATCATTTGACCAAAGAACTGCATTGCAAGCTATTGGAAGACTAGAGGCAGGACGAAGAAAGAACTGGTTAGATGGCTGAATGAGAGTCCTGTAATTCATAGACTTTGATAACAACTTCTAACCATGAATTTGGCATCCAGGATGTTAAGCCAAGAACAGCTGTGCACTACCATGCATGCCGAGGATCAATATTTGTCATTATATGCACTAAGGAATAGAACCGCAACTCCGGCTGAACTCGGGTGGCCTAGTGGTCTAGGCATCGGATCATGGCTAGCATGTCATGGGTTCGATCCTAGTACCACTAAAGATCCGCCGTGTAGGGGAGTGATGCACGTTAAATCTGTCGAGAGCTCAAACGTCCTCCTGTTGGTGTGGTGTGGTAGTTAGGAGAGGGGGTGCCAGCTCGGGTGTCGTCCGCGTCACTTGACCATGGTTCAAAATTACGCGGACCGTCGCCAAAAGCCCTCGTGTTGCTAATCAGTGCGACGTTAATATTCTCTCACTCACTCTCACCTGGCTGAACTCGGATCCTCCCTCGCTGTAAACTGCAGAAAATTGGTATCAAGGTCAACCTGGAGGTTGCAGTTGTGATGGGGTCATGGAAGAACCATTGCTATAAAAATAAGGCTTTTATTTCAATACTAAGCAATTTGATTAATTCAGTAATCTTGGGAACAATCCTAATGTAAGCTTAAAGATTATTAAAAGGTACACTTATCTCTAGATTTGCTTGTAGATCACTTGTCAGCTCTTTCCTAAACTGCTATGGTCCTCTTCAAATCAACTTCTCCAGTACTTTCACTTCTCCAAATGAACATTATAGCTTGAATACTAATTTCAGAACAACTAATGATTCACAATCCATGATTAACTTTAACACACCCCTTGCCAGAGTTTAAATAGCATTTACATTAGCTTAAAATAAAGTCATCTTTACAGAAAGCGGCTTTAAATTCAAACCATAGTTAAAGAATAATTTCCCCTAAAGGATTAGTTGAAGAACAAAAAATAGAACTTGTCACAAAATGTATGTTGAAGGCTTCACAAACATGGTCTTGATGCGAGGTGACCAGCTATTTTCATTCTGCTCCCTTCATGCCATAAGCAAGACCATTTGCAAGGAGTACGTCAACATGTCATCTGAATGCGTGATCAGTGGAGAGCTTTCCTCCTTATGGATGAGTCGCGGTTTACCCTTGAAAGCAATAGAAGATGTATTTTCTTTTGGAAAGAACTCGTTTTCATCCATGACACATCTGTGAAACGGATGCAGATGGATCAGGCAGTGTCTGTGTTTGGAGTATCTCTTTGGGTGGACACGACCTCCACACACGTTTTTTCCTATAGAAATGTTAATGCTCACGGCTATACAGATGACATCCTGGAGACTTGTGTGCCCTTATGCTGGTACACTAAGTGATGCTTTCATGCTATGGGATAATGCAAGACCATAGAGGTCGTAGATTCATTTCTTGAGCAGGAAACAATTTAGTGCATGCAGTGGCCAGCTCAATCACCAAAACTTAACACTATGGAGCATGTTTGGGGGGGGGGGATCTTGCTCCTGATATTAAAAATACTTTTCCTATACCAAACTGACACATCAGATTTGTTCATTGGATACATATAATTTCTATAACATCATAATTCTCTGGTGATTGCTTTTTATGCTGTTTTATGCCTTCCTATGTGTTGCATAATGTGTATAAGTTTCATTGAATTCTACTTGTAACTTTTTGAGTTGTCATTTTTGTGATTTTTCCTTAATTTATAATAACCAGTGTATTTATACCTTAGCTAAAAAGCAACAAAATTTATGTTGAGTTTGTATTAAAAACGGCAAATATATTCAGAACTGTAAAAAACCATTGTACTGTCTTAGTTGAAGCATTTAATAAGTGTTTAATGGTAATATTTAATTCATAATTTGATTTTAAATAATTTTTTAGTGGGGATATTTCCTGCTATTTTAAAGGTACGTTGATTGTTGTATTACATTTATTAATTTGTTGCAGTATACATTGGTTGTAGATTTCAAAATACATCTCTGAAAAACTTATTTATATCTAAGAAAGAGAAATTCCTCTCATTTACTTATCTAGTTTGAGTATTGAAAATTTTTGCTTAAATATGTTTTAAAGGTATTGATACTTTGACATATTCTGTCGACTTGTTGGCTTAAAGGTAAATGTGCCTGCCTTGTGTGCCCAAGGTTGTGGGTTCGATCCTGGCTAGAGTCTGTGTGGATGTGAAAATCATTTGAAGGCATGACATTTGATTATATGACATGTAAAAGATCTCTTGAGTATCAATTGGGCGCTGGTACTTTCGGCAAAAATAAATATCAAAGCAATATTTAGCATCAGATGATAACTTAAATTAAACTAATTCAGGTGTAAAAATTTGGTTGCAAGAGCCGCCACTAGATAATGCCACCGTGAAGTAGCTCCCATATTAGGGGGACTTGCGTGTCTGCCAATACGCAGCCCATTAGGAAAAGAGAAAAAACTTTGACACATTCTTATTTGTACCTATTGGAATCATTTTATTTCTTATTAAGTTTGAAAAATGAAATTTAATTACTTTTATTAAAGTTGTTAATAATGATATAAGTAAGTATTAATTATGGATATTTGTTTAATAAATAAATTTTTAATTCTCTTATCATTGCAATGATTTATTCATTAAAATTCTGTTGGCATTGCTGCATCTGGACATCTTACTATTTGCTTTTTTTTTTTACTTTTATTTTTAGTGAGTCGCTCAATAACTCGAAGCTGTTATTCCCATACTAGAGGAAACTTCAATGTCAACAAAGATACAAAAGTTATTTGTCAAGGATTTACTGGAAAACAAGTATATATTGATTTAAAATATTTTAAATGTTCAGGAGAAGTAGTATATGTGCTACATTTTGTGTAATGTAGCAAAGATGACAAAGCAAAAGTTTGAAAGAAAATATGCAATTTTTTGTGCATTAATACTAGTTTTATTTAGCACACAGTTTTCAAAAAATAAGTACCAGATCATACTCTTTACTACTTGTATTTCAACAGAATTCTTTTCTATTGTCTTTCCTGCTCTTATAATTTGGTTATGTGAGGAAGTTGTCAATCTTGCTTAGTATATTGTGTTTTTGTTCAGTTATGTCTTATCTTTACTGGTTCTCTTCTATATAATATTTATTTAAAAAAAATTCTTTATTGCAAGGATTTAACTTTTCTGTTTCTTTCCCTTGAGGAGAGACAAAGCTAGATGTTTTATTTAAAAGAATTGTGTCATAGAAAACATAATCTGGGTACTCACTCATCAACCTAAACTGAAACTGCAAAATAATGAAAGCTTCCTCTACTGGTAGAGGAAATGGGCTTATCTAAAGAACAGGTTAATTACTCGTACAATACTAGTCATACTCAACAGAAGTAAATAGTTATCTTATAAAAGAGAAATGAAAGTTGATTTTTTTTGTTAAATTTCATAATTTCCCTTCATTTAAAAATCAATTCTTAATTTTAATTTTTTTTCTTAAATTTCATTTTCTAATACTTGCATTTTGACAGCTGTCATGAGGAAAAAATTGACTATGATATAATAAACATCCCCTTCTAGATGGGAACAAGCCATTTGAGAAAAATGTTTTCCTCTACACTCTCGGTCAGTATACTATGCAATTGCTTCTTTTTCTGTTGTCATTCAAAACTAGTGATAACACTGCAATCTAGCCCCTACTCCATTTTATTGTTGAAACACTTGAAAATTATCCATTATAAAGTACTGCCAATAAAACTGTTTTTTTAACTGTTTCAAAGAATTTTCCCTATATTTAAGACTTTTTGTAATCTATTGTTGCGCATTTATATAACTAGGTGTGGTTCAACTTACCTATAGTCAATAAGTCAACTAAAAAAGGGATTTCACACCAGTTATGACTTCTTATGCTTTTTATCAGGTTCTATGTACATATTCAGTCCTACCTGTTAATTCTAGATTTTCTAACATAAGCTCCTAACAAGTGAAGAAGAAACATCATTTACATGTTGCTAAAGCAGAACTGAAACTTAACTACAAATTTTCTGTTTGCAAACAATTTATTTGTACAAAAGGGGAGGATCGCTGTCCAGTAGGGGAGACCTGTGTACCTAGGGCCACCCCCCTTTTACTTTAATAATATTTAATTATAAGTTTCATTACTCAGTTGGGTGAGTAGCAACACCAATTCCTACTTGGCATTCATTTTGAAATTTTGTAAAAGAAAGCTGTGGAAAATTATAAATGAAAAACATTTTTACATGGTCTGAAGTAAAATTTTGTTGCTAATCTCTTTTTATTATTGTACCAAGGTAAGTCAAATATTTTTCTTTGAATTCCAGTAAATTTTATTTATAACATTAAGTACTAAATGATATTTTAAATAAGTTCCATCTCCATGTGGGTTTTTCTGCAGAAGACATTTTGTATGAAATTACCAAGTCTTGTACCTATATAGGGCCACATTGTTGCCTTGTACCTAGGGCCATGGCCCTAGGTACAATTGCAATTAATATTCTTGATGTTATCATTTTATTGAGAAAGCTTTCTTAAGAAAAGAAGTAAAATGGGGCCTTAATTATCTAAACCATTTTGATTTAGTCAAGTTTTTTTTATTATTAAATGTTATTTAAATGAGAGGAGAGTTTATATTTTATTCTGAAACTTTCAATATTCTTGATTTCATAAATATTTTTGCTACCATTGTTATTGTTTAGGATTATTTTGTTTATACAACATAAGAATTCCTTTAATAAAAAGACAAATTTTTATAGTTATAAAAACAAAAATATAATTCTAAATAAGGTTTTTACGATATTTTAATTAAATTTATAACCTGTGTATCCCACTGTAATACTGCAAATTTTTAATTTATCAGCTTTTCTCTTTATGAGCAATTATAAATTCCTAACTTTTAGATGCCTAGAAATTCTGACAGAATAAAAAAAAGTCAAAATCTAATGCAGACAATATAACTGAAGCTGCAGAAGCAGTTTTGAAGGATGGAGTTCCAGTTTGGAGTAAGCAGAACTACGCTGCAAAGACACATTGCTTTTTGCAGAAAGACTAATAATTCTGAAAATATGGAATTAAACTGTGCATATTATAACCGATGTGTTGTTTGGACGGTGATCTCTAAAGACGAAGATAGTGTTCTTGTTCAGTACTTTATCATTGCATGCAATATGCATTTCGGGTTGTCAAAAAAAAAAAACAAGTTAAAAAGCTTGCTTTTGAATATGTAAAAGCTAATGAAAAAAAATGTCCCGAGTCTTGGGATGCACATGGTGAAGCTGGTGATCAAAAGTACTTTGATTTTCTGAAAAGAAGTAAGGTTCTTTCACTAAGAAATTAAGGCAACTTCGCCTGAAGAATTATCAAGTATTGAAGATTCTGATTCCACTGATGTAAGGAATACTATTGAAAAGGGGGATTTTTGTTTAACAAAAATACAAGGCAAAAAATCTGAACATTTTTATGTGGCAGAAATAATAGATATTAAAAGAGCACTACAGTGTTAAATTTTTGAAGAATATTGCTTGTTCAAATAAGTTTCTTTATGATAGAGAAGAAACTTATGACATCTTACACTATTAAAATTCGAAGGTAAACAAACTTATCTATCTATCTATGTGCGTCTATCTTCTCACGAACCGCACCACGCAGAAAGTCCCGGAAGGTACCAAAAGATCGGGAATTTTCCGGGGAAGCCGTATTGCCCATTTATATTCCGATACTGTAATTAGTTGAAAAGATATTAATTAAAAACCTTAAAACGCCTAATTGTTTTACTCCTACCGGTTGTTTACTTGGCGGAACTTCCGTTCCGTTTCGGCCGAGCGGTGATCCGACGTTTTCGACCATCTTAAAATTGTCATCCAATTTTCGGTGTTGAAATCAGACAAAAAATTACAGAATCGGAAAGATCATTTATTTCGCCACGACACGGTATAATTTTTTTTGTGAAATAACGATATTTTCTATTTTTTTCGAATTTTTTAAAATAGTGTTAAAACTGATGCTTTTTTATGGAAATTTTTTCTAAATCGTTGCGTATGAATTTCTTTTCGTGTTATTAAATCGATATTCTACACTAATTACTTTCAAGCCTTTCTCTTTTAGATCCATTCATTTAAAAAATAAAATTCCCAAAACTTTTTTTTAAAGAATTTTTAAAAAGTAGTCCCAATTTTTACTTCACATTGAATAACTTCGTCATTTATGAAGGTAATCTCACAAAACCTTTTTTCCGTGTGTAAAGTAATATTATCCGTAACATATACGAAGATTGAAAAAATTGCTTCAAAATTACGGATTTTAAAAACATTTTCTGATTTTCGTAAACTGATGTTTTTTTGAGAAATAAATTAAAAAGTAGTAATTTGTACATTTTTTTTCTTCAAAGTACGTTATTTTTGCAAATAGTTGGTGATGTTTGAGAGCATTAACGTAAAAATTATGCCCTTAAAATGAAGGTAATGATTTTTAAAATAATTTAAAATACGCGATTTTACATTTAGCCAAACATTGGCGTCGAAAATTAGCTTTGCGCCACAGACTTTTGAAATGTTTCGCCTTCGACCGCATCTAACTGAAGGGTTACACTAAAAAATTCTGCCTTAAAGGGGGGGGAAATCAGTAACTTTGGCGAGTAAAAAAAAAAAAAAAAAATGCGAGTTAAAAAGTTTTTTTTTCGTCAATTTTTCTTTATATAATTTTCAAAATTAAATAACTATATGTCAGATTAAGATGATAAAATGCATTCAATGCATTTCTGAGATAGTCAGTTAAATCGGCATAAATTCCTTAGAAAAAAAAAGCTATGTTCATATATATTCTTTATTATTAATTGCTTTTTATTAAAATATCAAATCAATAAATTTTTTGCAATACATTTAAATGTAATCGTGAATCGAAATTTTTCTATCGTTATGTGTGAATATCCCCTCTTCAATAAAAAATTACTTTCAAGCGTTACAAGAGCTATCTGTAGAATTTTTTTTATTAGTATTTATAGCTAAGGATTTAAATTCATATATTTTTTAAAATCAAAGGAATATTTCTATTATTTATTATTAAATTGTTATATTATTTGTGAATAAAAATTATATCTCCTATTATTTAGGATAAAAATACGTTCTAGAGAGACATTTTTAAGCTAACTGTAAGTAACGATTGATTAATGAAAACCTGAAAATTATTTTAGTATTTTATATTCCTAAAAACTATCTATTATAAAAAAAAGATGACTTTTTTTAATTAAGCATCAAAATAATTTTATTTTTATTGTTTAAATTTATTATTTTTTTACTACAGCAATATTGTTTTTCAAAAGTCAGTAATAGAAATTTGAAGATAAATCTTGTACCTGAGGGAGGAAAATAGTTCTACACTCAAAAAAGTCACAGTAACACTGTGACCTGAAAAGAAACCTGTTTGACATCAGTAAGATCTGGAAGATATTTTGAAAAAGGGTATTGTAATGACGTTAATATATATGAATTACACATATACCAGGAAATTCGATAAAGGAAGGGGAATTTCCCATGGAAATATGTTTTGCATTCGAATATGTACGTGCAACGCCGGGTTAAATGGAAAGGAATGAAACCCGTCTCACAATGAAAAGAAGTTAACAAATTTCGAGAATGGGAAATTTAATGACATTGTTTTGGAAATCACTTACATTGCAAGCGTACACACACACACACACACAGAAGTGATGTCGTCCTGAGGGAAACAGGATATTCCCGTGGTGATTAAGTAATTCACTCGGTAAAAACCCGTACAACACCGGGCTAAGTGAGGCGGGGGGAGGAGAAATAAGGAAGTCAAACTAATTTTTGAAAAAGAATATTGGAAGTGCTGATTTATTGAAGGGGAAGGGAAAATGTTAAACGAGAAAGCCCGAGCGATGCCGGGCCGTGCACTCGCATCGTACGTGTACACACCCACACAGAAGTTCTGGCATCATGAGGGAAAGAGGAAGTTCTCATGGGGATTAAGTTATACACTCGGTAAAAGCCCGTGCAACGCCGGGCTTAGCGGGGGGGGGGGGGACAGAAGCCAAAGTAATTTCGAAAAAGAATATTGGTCATGCTGCTTTTGTGAATGGAACGAAAAATTTATAATAGTAGAGAAAGCCTGTGCAACGCGGGGCCATGAAAGCTAGTTGCCATCATAAATATTGTGTTTAAATTGCCCAAACCACAATCTGTTGGTGCATCAGAGTTTCAATGTATGTAGCCCACTTTTGGAGCAAGTCTTTTAAATTATAATGTTGAATGAAAATATGTGTAGTTTATTAATAATTTGGTGCATTGCAATTTAAATAGTTGCATGATAAATCAATGTATTAGCTAATATTGTTTCTTTTGTTAAATGTATCTATGTATGCTTATTTTCTATTGATTACAGAATGAAACCTAATTTTCAGGAAAAGGCCCTAAGTACAACAGCTGCTGGATCTAGGTACAATGATATCATTGTACCTAGGGCCATTTGTGAAATTTTTTAAAAAGCTTTTATTTCACAGAATTTATCATTTTAAGTACTTATATTAACTCTAATTGGATAGTAGAGTATAAGGATGAGTGCATATCAATTTCACATTTTTTAAACAGGCTTGTGGCTCTATTTTTGTCCGTTGAAAAAAAGTGGCCCTAGGTACACAGCTCTCCCCTACACTTTTTGCCACAATCCCCATCAATGAACAGAATGTTCATCCGCTAATTAGACATTATTAAATTTAATACCTCACTAACCTTAATATCAACTGTATTTGCTGTTAAAAAATAACTGATTATACTCGTAATATAAATGAACAAACTACAATTTTCAACTAGTTATAGCACAAGCAGGGAATTACTAAACAAAAAATTACATATTCAATATTGATTAAAGAAAAATGTAACACAATTATTGACTGTTATCAAATAATTCAAGAATAACAAATCAATTTTTGAGTCCTGGATAAAAATGAAGAAATTTTCGATTCAATATGAAATACAGCTTAATACTTACATGAATGCTGGTAAAAGATACATCATTTGGATGGGTCTTCGGAAAAGTTGAGATGCTTTAAGAATGCATGCGCTTACATTGTCATGTCCGTGGTGCTGTTTTTAACCTCATCGACGCCCTATCACTTTAAATTGCAATGCTCCCCCATACACAATTTCCAGAGCACCTCCCCCTTTTTCAGTTTTTACCTTGCCAGTTTTGGTTCAGGAGTGATTTTCCCTTTACTCTTTTATTTGGTTTTGCTCTTTGGAGAGTCTTTCCACTATCCACCACCTATGGACATACCGTGTCCTGGACTGTCAACCAGCAGCCATAAGGAAAGGGTAGTGGCATGTTTTTGCCACTCTTGTTCATTTCTTGCCTTATGGCATCACGTCCTTTTGTAAATTATTACAGTAAATTAATGGAATCATTTGCAATTACAATATGGAGGACACATTATTGTACCAAATGTTTTCAACTCATTTATTCATATTCTTTTCTTCACTTATCACTTTACTATCTTTTGCTTTTAGACATCCTTATTCTTTGTTGAGTCACTGTCATTGTATTTGTGTAACAAAGGTTTTTTCTGAGCTATCATTGCAAAATCGTTAATAACATCATTGTAATGAATATCAATTATAATTTCATTTTGAGACATAGCAACATCAAACTGTTAAGCATTTCTTGTTCCATCGTAGATCGCATTTCAGTCTTTTCTCTTAAGTGCAGAAATGCTTATCTTGTAATTTGTTAGACAATGGTATGCTTGTTGTAATTTCAATTTTTTTTTCTCTTTTCACCCACAATTTTTTGTACCCCTAAATCTTTTGCACCCTAGGCATGTGCCTAAGGGAAAAAAGGCCTGCATGTCCTATTAATACTTGAATTCTTCCCAGTTGCCACAACAATTTAAATTTTGTTGTACCTTCCACTAGTACAACATCTGTTTTTAAATTTTCACTGACGTTTGGAGTTTCAAACTTGTGAGCAGTTTGCAGCTGTAGGAGATACTGTTCTTTCCACCTAGTTCACAATTGTCTCAGAAATGCAGTTTGAAAAAAAAAAATTTATTGTAATGTCTCTTTGATGATGGTTTTATCAAAGAGTTCTGCAAATTGCATGGGATAATCAAACTCATTGTAACCAAAGTGCAAAAAGTGAACAGCAGCCCTCTCCACAAAGGAGCCCAGGTGCAAAAAATCATTTGGTGCCCTAATATTTTTGTAAAATTAAAAAATTACTGATACAAACAATTTTTTTTTCTAATGAGTATTTGTGTAATGTCCGATTTTGATTTTGCTAATACATTGAATAATTCAGAATATTTACAATTTTTTTCCGATGCATTATATAACAAGTGCATTCAAGCTTTCTGCTCACATTCTTAACCGATGACAATTTTTTGTATTTTTAATTTGCTTGAAATAGGCTCAACACTTACTATAGTAACTGAAAATGTAAAAAAAAAAGTCTTAACACTGTTAATGCATTTAGAAATAGCTCATTATAATTATTATTTAGAATTTATTGCAATATCTTGTGCATAATTTATATCCTTTCAATTCAAAATACAAATGCCAAGCAAACTAATTTCCTGGATTAGGTTTTCACACCTACAGCATCATTTGTCCAACTCATGTTTTTCTGAGGTTTTTATAATAGTGATTCATTTGAAATCTGAAATAATATTTGGTGAATTATATTTTAATCTATGTATATCTTCTATTTGTTCAACAACTGTATTAGTGAGTGAGTGTCAAATTTAGTGGCATGAGAGCCAGTTTTGGCAAAACACAACAGTATCAATTACAGTGTTAAAAAATGACATCTAAATTCTTGAACGAAGTTTTCAATAACTTCATATTTTACTATTTTGAAATATAATTTTTTTTTAAATTTTTTTTTAGGAAAATGATTTTAAGTATTTAAATTACATGCTTGCACTTTTGTTTCATCTAAAAATATGTTAAATGTTGTACTTAAATTTTAGATTTCAGTTTTTATTTTATTGTTTCTAATGCCACCTGTCTGGCATCGGATCGAGGCCCATGAAATTCATTGCGGCAATAGGCTAGAGATTTACACCTGTTGTTAGAGAGAGCGGTAAGCACTAAGGTGACAGTATGATTTGGTTCAGTTCCACCCCGATTTTGAGGAAGAACACCCTGTAAGTGGTTAAGGGCCCCCTCCTCTCTTCCCCTTCCACCAACCAAGAGGACATGCGACTTGACAGCTATTTAGAGTACCCCCATGCCGCGAAGGGGGGGGGGCACTATCCATTGACAAACATCCATGCCTTCTCAGGCTCAATGTCACAGCAGTTAGCCTCACTATCTTCTATTACCAGATGGGCAGCTTCTATTATATTTATTAAATTAAAAGAATAATTGTTTTTACTTGAAATTTATTTAAAATGTTAATTTTGGACAATATTGCAAGCTGTACCATTATTTTTAGTATTGAATCCAATGCATTTTTAAATTCGGATACCACTATTTTATCTTTACTTACTTGAATAAATTCTTCTAGGACATTAAAAGTTTGTAAAAACTGCGTGTACATTGTTTAACTGAATCTATTTCTGCTTCCCAATGAATGCTGCAAAAGTAATATTTAAATGCTTTTGTGCAGTTTCCTCTTATAGATGCAGAAAATAAGTAATATCCGAAAAAGTTTTATGATAAATACTTCTGGAAGCAACATCAGAATTTAATAAGTTAAAAGTGCAATAGGCAAAGCATGAATTGAATGAGAGTTTACAGCAGTTATTATAAATTGTACACCTTTATTTTTTTTTTCGTGTTGCTACTGTTGTTGTTTGCTGGCCCCCTATATATCATAATATCTAAATCAAGCTCACACACATAATCTTTTCAATAGTTTTCTCTAATCCTTCTCCAGTTACTTCAGTCACTGTAATTCAATAAACCCTATAAATGACTTATATTTTTCTCTTCAAGTATTACATACCTAATAATGATTGAAGTTTGCTCCTTATGGGATATATCATGATTACCAGTTGTCTTCAAACTGTGCTCCATGGGACCCTGAAGTTCCACAAGTCACAGTAAAAATCAAAGAAATTATAAATGTGTATGCAAAATGGTTTCACGTTTTCTATAAAGTTTGTATAACCACAAGTATCCAAAGATTATCCCAGTCATTAAAACTGAAAAGTCTATCTTATGCATAATAACTTTATTTTATAATACTTTTATTATAATATAATGATAATAAAAATGAATGTTGAAACATTTTTTCTTTATATGTTCCAGATTGGGAATGTTCCATTGCTTACTATCCCAGGTACCACAAAATAATTTCATATTCATCTATACATTTTGCAAGACTAAATAGTTTCCTAATGGAAAGTGTCCCTTTTTTCATTTGTTGAAAAAAAACATCTTTTATGAAGGAGAGGGAACACCTTTATTGAAATGTCAACATATTCAGTACTGAAATCTAAATTTTAGGTTACAAATTCATGCAAAATAAACTCTAAATTTCTCTTGCACATTTATAAATATTTTAAGGTAATTCATAACAATGTATTTATGGTCATATAAAAACTAATTAAATGCAGAATGTGAAGTGTGACTGCAGATAATTTCAGATCACCTAGATTTTGACACTTTATGTAAAAAAATGCATGCACATATCTCAGTTACTAAATATAACGCATAAATAGGTGACATTTAGTAAATTTAATTTTTTACTACAAAAACAATTATTTTTTTATCTTTACATAAAGTACCTGAAACATGTTTTGATCTACTTTAAATATTTTAAGATATATTCTTCAAACTGTGTGTATGGAATCTGGTACCCCCAAACACCTCACGGGTGTAAGGGTTCCGTGAGTCAAAAAAGTTTGAAGCGTACAATCCATTTGGGTACAACCGTCCATAGCTGTGTTTATATTGTCTTTAATTTTATTAAGGACTTAATTTCCTAACCAGAATTAATTTGTTATGATCTTTGTGCTAAATGATGCACAATTCTGTTTTTCGAAATTTTTTTAATTCTGCATTTATGATCCATTAGCCTGGAATCATATTTATTTAATAATTTGAAAAAGAAATACAAATCAGAAATAGAATAACATCTGTGATTTTTTTTGAAATAGTAATTTAAGTCATTTTATTTACTTTTTTTATATTTAATTCATTTTATCAATAGTCGAACATAGTTAAGTCATTTTAGTAATTCCTTCCTAGAAATATATGAATTAAAGTGACAAATAGAATGCTCATTATCTTCAATTATAGCTACAGCTTTCTCAAATTATAGCTACTTATAAACAGTGTAGGTTGCTCATTTCCTCCTCTTTTGAAAAATCATTTACGAAAACAAAATACAGTTTTACATGAATAAATTACCCAGTTAGGATTCACCATTTGGCACTTTTTGAAAGTAGTATGATGGGGGGAAATGTGCTGTACAAAAGTCTTGTGTTGTACAGGTCCGGTTTTAACACAAAACATATTCTAAATTTATCAGATGTAATACTTAGCCG
Source organism: Trichonephila clavata (assembly GCA_019973975.1). Taxonomy (NCBI): domain Eukaryota; kingdom Metazoa; phylum Arthropoda; class Arachnida; order Araneae; family Nephilidae; genus Trichonephila; species Trichonephila clavata. The sequence goes on from BMAO01025728.1 coordinate 23,072, forward strand.
TAACTCTGTATCACTTATATTCACTTGATCCTGTTTATTACTGTCATTTTCATGCTGTTCTTCTGTTATTAATGAGTTATTTTTAATTCAATCATATTTATATAAACATATGGTTCTTCAATGAATTTCAAAGTTTCTACATTTGTATTGCAAGACTGTGTAGTTTGTGTGGAATTTTCTCCTCCAATTAAAGCTTGAATTATAACTTTTAAAGTTGAAATGATTTAATAGCTAGAATTACTTTGTGACCAAGAAAAAAGATCTACTTGTGATTTCCTTAAATCTAATTTTTTTTAACTTACTAATATTTTTCTTTCTTGACTCCCAAAGGAATATTTCCTTATGATGGACATAATTACATCTAACAATGAATCTAACATTTTTTGAATGAATTGTCAAAATACTATATGCAATATAACCTAAAAGATGAGGTAAATGACCATAAATCTACTTCCTTGTGTTTATAATGCATTGCACACTTGCACTAGACTAGAAATACACAACTAAAAAAAAATTAGGAGAACAAGCAAAAAAAGTTTGGAAAACGTCGCTCATTAACCATGTATAAGCATAAAATGAACAATACTGGTGTAATAAAATGCTATACAGAAAACAATTGTATTGGAACTATAATTCTTTGGAAGGGTGTAAAGAACATGAAATAATGCATCAGGGAAAAAATCTGGTTACATGTAAATGAGGAATAACTGATTGTTTGGAAATGTTACAGAATGTTTAATATGGCCTGATCCCCTGAACTGCTAAAACTGCCTCACACCTATTTAACTTTAATGTGATGAGGTTATCAATGAGAATATGGGGAATACTGCATGCATGTTCCACTCTTGACATGTGAAATCTCCAAGTCTTGGACAATAATATGCCTTACAACAGCTTGTTGTCTGAATGTGTCCAAACATGTTTGATTCGAATTAGGACCATGAAAGCATGCAGGCCACTCCATAAGCTGTATTGTTTCAGCTTTGAAAAAGTTCTTCATGAGGCGAGTTGTATGAGGTATTAGAAGAAAACATTGCAGGCATTGGTGATTTTAAGATACGACAGGGGGGGTCTCAGGATCTTGTTTGGATATCTTTCAGCCACCAAATTGCACATTCCGAATGATATGCAGGTCAGAAAATCCATGTATGCAGATCCCACCCCATACCATCTAACTACCTCATTTGTAATGTGAATTTTCTAAAAAGAATACAGGTTTATTTTGAGTGCTTCTTTCTCGCCAAGCCAAAATATGTCTGGTGTCATGCTCTAATTGAATCAGGACTCCCCATAACTAACACTTGACTCAATCCCTTTGCATCCAGTTTTGATGTTCAGCAGCCCCCTCGATTTTTCGGGAAACACTCTGTCTTGATGTCAACTGAATACACACCATTAGCCTAAGTTTCTAGCCAGCAGTTATTAACCTAGCTTGATTCATGATCGCTAATATGTAAAACGCTGTGAAATCAAAATTAATAAAAAATACAACATGAGGTAGTTTGTTGTACTGAGGCAAAATATCAGTAATCACTCACTGGATGAAGAGTTTGACATAAAATGATTCCATTAATTTATTTTTGAAACATTGTTCTGACATCAGTTCGGTTACCAAATTTGGAGAAGTATGATGGGTTGGAGAAAGGGGCATTAGATTTCTGTAATGTGTGTCCAGAATATTTATGCTTTTGGTTAAAATGATGTTCTACAAATCATAAAATAGCAAATGGACTTTAATGTTGCTTGTTACTAGATAAGCCATATGAGACACATTGTAACATGATAAACAATATGGAAAGACAAGTTTGTGTTGCCTAATGACAATAAAGAAATTTACAGTTAAATTAGTTTGTCTCACTTCATGGAGCCACAATTTCTTATTTTAATAAATATTCTTATATATGTACAATTAAGATTTTTTTTATTTATGTTGAAGGAATAGTATTTTTATGTTTATTTACTAAAAAATAATTCTATGCAAAATTAATATAAGTTAAAACTGCAAATCTATATTATTGACCTCTATTTTCTAACTCTGCATGCAATATCGCAGGAATCGGACTGTTTCAAATGTTCTACTGTGTGGCACGCTGAATCATATTGGCAGATTGGTTTCTTACACCACAGCTAAAAGGTTGCTGACCCCTGACCTGGAGAAAAGCCTGAAGAATTTGTATTTTAATTTTTTTATACAGGTTCTATGATATTGCGATTTTTTTCCATAAAACATACTTTTTGGATGAGGACCCTTGGGAGTTACCCGACTCAAATAACAAAAGTTTATTACTCCCATGAAGATCTACAATAATAAAGTTTACGATAAAATGTACTTTTCGCCATACTGACAATGATATGAATATTGTTAAGTTTTCATGTGCAAGGGTATGTTATTTTAGTTCTTGATATGTTGGGGGCTCTCTGTGGCAGAGCCCCGGTGCATAGCATCTATCGCACTCCCCAGCTGGCCTGCCCTGGATGTACTGCATGTTAAGTCAGTAGACTTAAAACTCACAATTAAATTTAAAGTTAACTATATCCAACTTGTGTATTTTCATCCTTTTGCCTTAGTTTATTATGACAAAGTCTTATCAACTGTAGTTGTGTAACTAATGTAGAGTATATTTGTAAAAAATCAAATCAATCTTTCTAAATGTAAAATGTCTACTAATTGCATCTAATAAATAATGTTTGTATCCATCATCTCTGTTCATCATATAAAGATTTGTCTTAAAAAGACATTTGATCTCACAAGCATTCTTCCACCATGACATATTTTTAAACAAAGTGGAATTTTTAGTTGTTTTATAGAAAATTATTTTGTGCTTTTCCCAAAAAAGATTTCAATGAGATTTTCCATTTTTATAACTGTTAATATAAGAATCAACAAAGTATAGTTATGGTCCTCTTTTTAAAAAAAAGTCTTATAAATAGCTTAGAAGGCTTTGAGCTATTGCTTCAAATAGAATGAGGTAAAAAGTCTGAATTATCCAATTACGTTATATTTTCATTTATTCTTCAATACACATCATGTGTTTATGTTTTAAAAATTCCCATCGTTGCATTCATTATAATCAGATTATTATTAGTACTTAAAGGTTTATTGAAAAGGGAACAATTATAACATTCTCTTTATTGTTTTCTTGTTATAAAGTCTGTTGCAGAAGATTTTGCAAAAATGTTTAGTCTTTGCTTCGATTATTTCATTTGATTAGGAATTGGGAGGAAACTACTAAACTAGACCACACTGGGAGTGTTTTGAAACAAATTCATGCCGTGGTCAATGAAAAATATAATTTAAATATTTTCTTTTCCTTTTATAGTTATGGTAAGGAGATAATATGTTGTAATCTGTAACAATTTATTGTGCTACACATTATTTATTGTACAGCATGTGAAGTTATTTCATTTTGAAACTTTTCAAATTATCTACTCTGCTTAATACAGAATTTAGGCCATAAATTGTTGCTATATCCCATTTGCTTAAATATTTAAAATTAAATTATTTTTTGACCATTCAGAAGCAAATATTACAGTCCCAAAATTGTGCATAGCCTTAATTTTTTATGGAGAATGTTGTCTAAACAATGAAATGCTTAGTTAAAATAAACTAAGTAAAAATTATTTCAGGTAATGTATAAACTCCATTGAATTGCAAACATTTATCTTAGATGCTAGTAGAAACAGTAGATAAATAAGAGTACTACTGTTTGTAATTAAAAAGACTATAAAGTCAATAAAAAAATTTTATTCATGTAAAATTTTGTAACATTGAATTTGTATTTTAATATACTGATTAATTCCTCTTGTAGATTCAATGAGGTTTAAGTATCTATTAGTATACTTATATACATCCATTATTTTTACTCTTTCTTTAGAAAAATAAATGAAATATATATATATATATATATATATATATATGTGTGGCCTTTTATGAAATTTCTTTTTATTGATGCTGTGCTCCATTGTTCATTATAATGCTCTAGTGTTTTGACTTGTTTTATTTACAGCTCTTATTTTTTGTAGGGTACATTCCACAGTAAGCAAGCATTAGAATATGGAAGTAAGATAGTTGGAGGAGTGTCTCCTGGAAAAGGGGGCTCATCTCATCTAGGTTTGCCAGTTTTTGATTCGGTAAAAGAAGTAAGTACTTACAATTTTTAAAACAATGTGAAACATGTAGCTTACTTACAATATGAATCTTTAAAGCATTCATTTAAAAAAAAGATTGCCACCCATCCAGTATAGTGGTTAGTGGCACTGACTGCCGTGCCCATGAGACCTGGGTTCGAATTCCGAAGAAGGCAGGTGGCCGAGTGGTCTACGCATCGGATCATGGCTAGCGTGTCATGAGTTCGATCCTAGTACCACTAAAGATCCGCCGTGTAGAGGAGCGATGCACGTTAAATCTGTCAAGAGCTCAAACTTCCTCCTGTTGGTGTGGTGTGGTAGTTAGGAGAGGGGGTGCCAGCTCAGGTGTCGTTCGCGTCGCTTGACCATGGTTCAAAATTACGCGGACCGTCACCAAAAAGCCCTCGTGTTGCTAATCAGTGCAACGTTAATTCTCTCTCACTCCAAAGAAGGCACGGATGTTTGTAAATGTATAGTGCCTTTGCTGTAGGGGGTACTCTCAATAGCCATCAAACTGCAAGTCCTCTCATGAGGTTGATGGAAAGGTAAGAGAAGTGGGGTCCTTGACCACCGACAGAGTGTTCTCCCTCAAAATTGGGGTGGAACTGAACCAAGTTGTATTGTCACCTGCCTGGTGCTTAAAGCTCTGGCTCACAAAAGGTGTAAATCTCTATCCTTTTGCTGCAATGAATTTCATGGGCCTCCATCTGACAACATCAAACAACTGGCATTAGAAACAAAAGATTACTTTTTAACTAAAATTCATTGAAGTACTGAATACTTCAATATATTTAAGTTTCTCATCAGGAATGAAAATGTATGAATGAATGTGTGTATACTTTTTTTTTATCAAAAACATAAAAATTTAACAGTTGATTCCATTATTAAATAAAACTTGAACATATATATTGGTCATTTTTTTTATGGAAAATATAAATGAAATGTGTAGCTACTAATTTGCAATCAGAATCAGATTGAAAATGCTCTTTAATACATTTCAAAAATTTAACTTGCACCTTTTTCTTCCTCCTCACCAAGATTTAATGAAAAACTTGATTTTCCTAATAATTAAATTGATATTTCAGATATTAATTGAAGTATATGGTTTTGTTTTTTCTTCCAGAATGATTAATTAAAAATATGTACTCTGTAAATTTTTCTATCAATGAGTATATAAATACACATTTTAGAAAGTCATGGTCAAGAAAAGGGTAATAAAAGTGAGAAATTTGGCATTACTGTTCTAATGTAAGACTCTTGTTATGAAAACTAAGCAGATTGGAGGATTATTTTGATATCTGATTTCATAAAGAATATCTTCAGGAATGGTCTTTGTATATCTTTTGTAAAAACTGAATATCCTGCACTCGCCTTTTACTATGAATCGTTCAAAAATTTAATAAAACACTGATGAAATTGCAAAGAAAATTAAAGGAATTTAACTTTCATTTAGATTCCTGTAAAAGTAATTTACTCTGTAAATTTTTGCTCATTAAACTGTATCCAGAAAGTTCCACCTGTATTATAAAGATTATATGTTTAAGTTTCAACTTGTGTGAATAGTTGGCTTCATAATTTTATTTTCTAATTTTTTTCAATTTTTATGCTTTTTTAAATTTTTGTTTATTAAATAATTTAACAAAATTTATTTATTTCTTTGTATGTGCATATTTTAGTGAAACCTACTGAAATCAGATAATTCATTTTACATTATACAAAATAATAATTTTTTTCTAAAACTTTTGCTAAAATATGAATTGCTACAAATTGGTTCAAGTTTATTTTAGTGCAAATATTTTAATAAAATATTAATGCTTATTTTTCAAAATCTTACATTACTGTGTATTTGTTTATAAAATCGGCAAAATAATATGCAAGTATTGTACTATTAAGAAGTAAAACCAGTGTGCATATTACATAAAATCCAAAGTTATCATATTAGCTGAAAGTTATTTAAGAGGTATCTGTTTGCTTCATATATAAATATTTGTAAGTAGTTAATTCTTTATTTAATGCTGTTGCAATTTCTTAACAGCATTGTAAACTGAACACATTTTTTAAGAAATATCTTCATAAATAGAATTAAATAGCTGATATAAAAAGATGCTTAGAACTAAGATATGTTAAAATAAATGTACAGCCAAAAGATGAAATGCATATTCTGGTAGCATTCACTTATATTGTGTCAATGTTTCTGTAGGCGGCTGAAAAAACCGGCGCAACTGCCACAATGATCTATGTTCCAGCTCCTGCTGCTGCAGCAGCAATTATTGAAGCTATGGAAGCCGAAATCCCATTAATTGTATGCATTACTGAAGGCATTCCTTTAAAAGATATGGTGATTGTGAGGCATAAGCTTATGTCTCAAAACAAATCACGTCTTGTTGGTCCTAATTGCCCTGGTGTTATAAAAGTAAGGCTTTTAATTACTTGGGAAGAGTGTTTTGAATACTTTTCACTTACATTGGCTGTATAATTTTTTTATATTATTCATGGTGAATAAATTTAATGTTGCTGATGGTAATTTAATATTTTTAATTTATGGCATGAAGCATACATTAAAATCTCAGTTTTTTAAACATTTCATTTTTTCTTTGAATAGAAATATTCTGAATAAAATTGAATATTGTTCTTAAATTTTAATTAACTAATGTTTGTATATTTCTAAACCTATTGTTTAAGCCTGGGGAATGCAAAATTGGTATAATGCCTGGACATATTCATCACAAAGGTAAAATTGGGATAGTTTCAAGGTCTGGAACCTTAACTTATGAAGCTGTTCATCAAACTACTCAAGCTGGACTTGGACAATCTTTGTGCATTGGTATTGGAGGTGACCCCTTTAGTGGTACAAATTTCATTGATTGTCTTGAAGTGTTCCTTAAGGACCCTATGACTAAAGGTACTTGTAAAAGTATTTTATATTTAATTCTGTTTTTATTTTTATTTCCCAAATTGTATTCTGATGTAATGGTCATTTAAACTCATGTTTCTAATTGTAATTCAAATTGTCTTTAATTTTTTTTTTAATTAATATATATATCAATGGTCTCTATTTGAATATAAATATACTTTTTAGAAGCTATTCTACTTGAATTTGGGACATAGATGGTTCGTAATGTTACAAAAATGAATTAAAGTAAATTAATCAAACAGTACATAAAAATTTACCCTGCTAGTTTGATATCATGGGCATCGCGCCAAGTTGTTGTTTATGTTCGCCAAGATGGACGATAACATTACAATATGGTTACCTTGATATTTTTATCGTCTGGCGATGGGGGTGGTTGCCACACACTTAAAGATAACGTATATTAGAAATAATTTTTATTAGTTCTGTTTCCGCGGCGATCCTATTAATTTCTGACGATTTTATTTCTATTTCTTTTAAAATTTAACCATTTTCATTGCAATCCGGATTCAAATTATATTTCAGTCTTCTGTTTTATTTAATGCTATTTTCGAATATGGATATTTCTAATATCATTGGTGAGAACTAGGATATCTTTTTTAAAAGAATGAGTGTTATATTATTAATTATTCCTATAAATATCGTTTATTTTCAATTTATTTTACTTTTTTAAAATGCTTTTTTTTTCTTGTTCGATGAAATTCGTTGCAGAAATTTGCAGTTTTTGGAACATAGCAAGCTTTCAGTACTTTTTAGTTGCTATTCATTATCAATTTTAATATATATTATATAATTATTTTATTAATAATATAAAAAAAATTATTCAAATGTGTTATAATCATATAATATACGTTACTTGTAATAATTGTTATTTTATAATTATTATTACATGTGTTATTTATTTTTATTATTTTATTTATTTCTGAGTATTATGTTATTTATTTACAATTATTTTGTTTTTTATAATTATGTTAAATGAATATTCTTATATCTGTACGATTCTTATTTATATTACAATAGGATGATTATTCTTTTTTATAAAATGTATTAAACTATATTGCGTGATTATTATTGTATAAAATAAAAAGTAATACACCGTATGAATATCTAATAATTATTACTATTTAGTATTATATGAATATTATATATATAATAATTTCTATAACATTATATTACAAGATTGTTGTATACTGCATAATATTACTATTAGTAAATATGGTTTTTTTATATATAATATTGATATTAATTATTTATTGATCTTGGTTAGTCTCAATTTATTCCCAAATTCTTCATTTGAAATCGATTTTAATGTTTTTCAAAACAGTTCTTTAAAATTATTTTCCTGAAAAGTCTTACTGCTAGGCCGCCATCTTGAATTTCATTCCAACGGCATGCGCTGCTTGGCGTGATTCCTTATCACGCCAAACAGCGTTTGGCACCCTGCCCCATGATATCAAACTAGTTCCAAATTTTCTTTTGTTTAAAGCACAATTTTTAAGTAATGATATTTCGACAAGTTTTTTAAGCCAATTATGTATATTCCATTTTTAAGATATAATGCATGCAAGACAAATTAAAGCAGGCTTGGGTTGAACACAAAAAATTAAATAAAAATAGTAACATTTTGACAGAAATATCATTATGAATTTTTAACTAGTTAGAACTCTAACTCTCAGGTTAGGATTAACTGACCATTTACAAAAAAGTAACTGAATCATAAAAAAGGTAACTGTTATCTTTATAGCTTGCTCTAACTTGCTGTTATAAATTCAAATTTCTAACATCTTAAGAAAAGTAGTGCTTTTTTTTATTCTTCAATGCAGAAAATTAGATAGGGAAATCAAGAATTAAATACATCAGAGAAAACTAAATATATTGAATAAAATAATCATGATTTTTGTTCTGTATATTCTTACAAATAAACAATTAATAAAGTTTCATAATGTTCTATTTTTTCCTAAGAACATAAATTCCATGTTTTTCGAAATTAAAAGTTTGAGTTGCTGCTCTATGACAATGCCAATTTATATATCTGGATTGTGTGACCTCTTGTTGTTTTCAAATATACTTTCATAAATTTACTTCAAGTTATAAATTTCATTTATTTAACTTTGAAATAAATTTTAACAATTGAAAGAACACAATAAGTTAGCATTAGATGCTTTATATTCACATGGAATGTGTGAACAATCAACAATTTTGTATTTTTAAGTTTTTTATAAATATCTGTTTTTTACTAGATTATGACTTATTCAGATTTTATTCTACAATGCCATCAGTTTTGTCTTTCAGAAAATTTAACAGTTTAGTATGGTTTATTTTTAACTTTACCTAATTTAAAAATCTTTTCAATATTTTATTCAAAAATTCATACATTTCATCTGTATAATTCAAAGAAACACTTTTATAATACTATAAAATAGGTTTAAGCCAATAATGAGTTAATTTTGATTAATTTTTTTATTTCTGTTTAACTTGTGTGTATTATATAATTGGTATGCATTTCCCCTTCAATATTTTATTTACAATTTTAAACTAAATATAATAGATGTTAAGTTACATCCAAATGTAAAAGACATATTAGTGTCTAAAAAATATATTAGGCATATTGATAAAATATGGAACATCTTTTTTGTTTTAAAATGTCATATATTTGTTACTTTTCTTGAAAATTATTACATAACTATACTGATCTTAATTCTTCACTATTGTGTTACCTGTTGTTGTCGTGTATGACAAAGTGCAAAGGTATTGTATATAACAAAATAAAGATAAAGAAATGAGTCAAATATTGCCAAAGGCGTGAATCACTGCCGTTGCAACATCCATGGCACGATCCGAGTATAGGATGTCCATGCTGTAGTCATTGTCTATTTTAAAAAGGGCACCAACAATGGAAGGACAGTTAAAAAGATGTTTGAGATCCAGTTGCTTGCCTGGGCAGTGCCTGCATTCCACATATGATCTGGATCCATCAGGCAGAATCTTCATGCTCTTAAAATGTTTTGTCCTTAGTCTGGTTGTTGTAATTTCTCTGCTATAATATAATTCTGGCAGCGAGAATTTTTTTCGTGGGTTTGAGCAGAGCTTTTGTTTTGCGACTGCGTTGGCATCAAAGACCGTAGTCGAAGAAGTTACATGTTCAAGGGTTCTGGCTTCATTGGCAAGGAAATCAGCCATCTCGTTCCCCTCGATGTCAACATGGGCCGGGATCCACTGGAGGGTGCATGATTTGCCCAATGCACCAATGGAAAGTAAAAGAGAGTTGATTTCTTGGGTGAGTCCCATTTTTCCTTTCATGATGGCTTCAAGAGCGGATCTACAATTGGAGAGAACAGTGATGCCGTCGGAATTTGCGATATCTGTCCATGTAAGGTAAATATCTAGGGCTGTCCTAATTGCTATGAGCTCACACGTGAAGTTGGAAGCAATTTGCCCTGCGGAGACCTTGTGCTTTGAAGTTGTATTATCTGGGTATTTAAGAAAGACACCAGATCCACCCCTATTGCACTCTGAGTCTGAAGAACCGTCAGTGTAGGCGATTACTAAACGAGGCCTCATAAGACTGATGATTGTGTCCATGCCTTTCCTTTTAATTGTGTCCTTAGATTCCTTTTTCGTGAAAGGCTCAAGAAGGTCTAAAAATATTTTGGCAGAAGGAGGTGATTTGACTGTAAAACAAGGGTTCTTGAATGATTTCAAGGCTTGTGTGATTCAAGTTAATGTTGTTTCTGATGTCTTTATCAAACTGAAGTGTTGAAGATCTTTTCAGCCTATTCTTAGCTGTCCAGGAGTGAAAAGTGATGTTGGAAATGTTGTTCGCCACAGCTTCTGATTTTGTTTGTAAATTTAATGGTAGCAAGTTTCCTCCTGCCTTTCAATGATGGCAGGCCACACTCATTCTCAGCTGTCACATTATTTGTCGAGGACACAGCTCCGATGATAATTTTGGACGCCCTATACTGAACAGAGTCTATTTTCTCTGTTGAGGTAGAAGCTGATGGAGCCCAAACGGGTGCTGCATATTCGAGGATTGGTCTTATAAGTGCAGTGTAGGTGTTTAGGAGTGTCTTTGGCTTAGAACCCTAAGTCGAACCGCAAAGTTTTCGAAGAATATTGAGCTTCTTTAAAGCCTTTTGCGATACATTCTGTATATGCTTGGTAAACCTCAGTTCCGCATCTAGCGTTAAGCCAAGGTATTTGGGATGGGAGATTTTTTCAACAATTGAGTTATTTAACCTTAATTTGGGGAGGAAGGCTGCCCTGTTTCTCCTGTCAGTAGAAAACACACAGTATTTGGTTTTTTCTGGATTTATCAGCAGTTTGAGCTGCTTAGCCCAGTCTTCAATGCGAGAGAGATTTTCGTTCAGCACATTTTCGGACATTAGGTTGTCAGTATGAGAGTGCCAAATGGCAATGTCATCTGCATAGCAGGCTATTTTAGCTTCATTAATAATGTGATTATCGACAGTGTTCATATAGAGGAGAAAAAGGAGTGGGCTTATGACCGATCCCTGTGGAACGCCTGCCCAAAGATCTATGTGTCCTTGAGAACCTTCCATTTACCCTTACAGCAAATCTTCTATCTCTTAAGAAATCGTTGAACCATAGTAAGATATTGCCTGAGACGCCTAAGGAATGCAAAATTTTAATGAGTTTTGGTCTCCAAACCCTGTCAAAAGCCGCAGAAAGATCAAGGAATGCGGCTGTAGTTTTCCTATGAGGTCTTTCTTGAAATCCATCTATGATTGATTGCACCAAATAGAAAAGTTGGTCAACAGTGCTATGCTGGGATCTATCTATAAGCTGTTTGGTAAAAGTGTAATACTTTCCGCTTGATAAGCCATTTCATGATACGGGAATGAATTATTTTTTCCATAATTTTACATAAAGTGCTTGTAAGGGATATGGGCCGGAAATTTCTACAGCTTGCTACATCCTTACCAGGTTTGAGAATAGGAACAATGACAGACATTTTCCAGATAGTGGGTAGTTTGCCAGTAATCCAGGATAGGTTGAAAATCTGAAGAATACTCCTGGCAAGACCACCAAAGTGTTTGATCATTGAACCGAAGATGAGGTCGATACCAGGAGACTTCTTAGGGTCAAGGCTTCTAATTACGCTGTCAAGTTCTTCCAAAGTAATATCATTAGAAAAATCATCTCTTTGGTTGTAGGATTTACTTTGATTTAAAACCTGTCTATAGATTTTCTTTTGTTTTCTATCTTCTCTGCTAAAACTCAGCCTGCTTGCCTGTTCATAATGTTGAGCCAGTAGGTTTGCAGTCTGCCTGTCAGTCGTGGATGTATATCCGCCAGAGGTAATAGCATTGGAGGTTGGTCCATTATTTTGTTGATTTCAGTGGTTGTTGAGGACGTTGATTACTCGCCAGTGGTGGTAATCTTTCCTTGGATCAAGCCTGCCGCAAAGATCAATCCATTTTTCTCTTTTACATGCAGCGATTTCATCCTCGACTTTGCGACTGATATCTATAAGATTTCTTCTGTTTTCGTCACTATTGTTCTCAAGTACATGTCTGGCTGCATCTCTTTCTCGTATTAGTTTGTCTATCTTATGATCTCTCCAGTAGGGCACCCAATTTTTTTTTTCTCCTTCCTCTTGGAATGGAGACTTTGGCTGCTTTCTGCACACCAGAAGTGAACTTCTGAATAAGAATTTCCAGGTCTTTGCAGGTTGTCATCTGTGTGCAGTAGGTCTCTAGGCACTCAGTGAACCGATTCCAATTGGCTTTACAGAAGTTCCAAGACCTCATATTTTGAGGTGGAGAATCGATATTCAAATCAAGACTTGTTATGATTGGGAAATGATCACTAATGGCACACTTAAAAACTCTCCATTTTGCTATATCAAGGCCCGAGGGATCCACTGCTGTGATGTCAAGTGCAGAGGCTGTGCCATTGGTTTTGGAGATATAGGTATATTCTCCCGTATTTAATGTTGAGAGATTTAGGTCGCAGAGTAAGTCCTCAATCCATTCACCATTATTGTTCAAGTAGGGGCAACCCCAGGAGGGACTTTTGGCATTAAAATCACCGAGAATTATTTTAAGGTCTGAAGAAGAGCAAAGATCTTTAATAATATCTATGTCAATTTCGGATGCATCGGGATGGTATACATTGACAATTTTAACTGTACCACCAGGAAGGTCCAGTTTAATAGCATGGGCTTCTGTTACACTATTTGCTCGAAAGGTGCTAGATGGTAGAACCTCGGTGTACTTGATTGTTGGGGTTTTGATCAGAAATGCCAGGCCTCCTCCAGTGCTTGTCGTTCGGTCTCTCCGTAATTCTGTATATCCCTTGATCTTGAGATTCAAATTGGGATTGAGTTTAGTCTCCTGAAGACAAGCAACATGAACATTGTTGTCATGAAGGAGACATGATAGTTCGTCGATTTTCCTCTGTGTTCCATTAATGTTGAGTTGAAGAATATTCAGTGTCCAATTATTGTGTTACCTACAATTTTTTAATTATCTGATCACCAGTACGTAATTATGTGTCAGTGAATGTTAGGAAATTGTGTTGTGTAAATATCAATAATAGAAAACAATTTTTCTGTTTCTATTAATTTTTTTAAGGTTGAAATATATCATTATTAAATCCAAAAATCAAAATGTTTCATAGTAAGAGATGAATTTTTTGAGCAAGATTTGCACAAAGGCATAATTATAATGATGTAAATGCTTTGTATGTACAGAATCCACATATAAAAACCATGTGAAAACTTGTCTAACATTCTTTATAGTTTTTATTTTTAATTTATTTTCTTTAGGTATTATATTAATCGGAGAAATCGGAGGAGTTGAAGAAGAAAAAGCAGCACAATATTTGAAAGAAAATAACCACGTAAATTCAACAAAAATTATTTTATATTTACTAATATAATTTTTTTTTTTCAAAAATGGGTTCATGAATTTCAAGCTATTTAACTTTCTTTTAAAAAAAATCAAATACAAAATATAACAAATAAAAACTTGGTTTCATGCAATGCAGACAGTAAATTTTTTCCCCTCTCTAAATTTTATGTTTTCTAGACAAACGAATTTTGATATTTATAATGGACAGAATTTTACAGATGTAAAATTTGTCATTAGTGCTTCTTCACACTAATTCAGATTGGTGGTCTAAATCTTAGTAAATGTCATTTACTCATAACATGGCTTTCAAGGAGTATTGATCTAACTTGATATTCTTACATTTTTGAAGACATTTATAATTTTGTGGTAAAAGAAAATGTACTTGAAATAATGAGTATAGTGCTGTTTGGTGTTTGAATTAATTTTATAAAATGAATACACCCTTGTTTGAAATCACTCTTAAAGACAAAAGTTTGTACCTTTTTTAAGTATATATAAAAAGTAAGAATATTTTGTATAAGTTTTAGAATGCTTTCAGAAATACGAGTTCTGTAAAGTCTTTTTCATGACTTCACCAAAATTTTCTATTGAAAAAATTTACTTTGTGCATTTTTCATTTCCCCCTCCCCCTTTTCAGTATCACTCTGTTTTGCTTTTGAAGCCACACTGAAATAAATATGGGATGGAAACTAACTACTGCTTTGTCCGTGATCTAGTAATAGGCAGATTATTTTTTAAAGTGTACCAGAAATAGAACATTTTCTTTCTGTACAAAACAAGATTTATATAGTGATATAACCCCAATATGTAAAGTTATTTAATGTTAATATAAGAAATCAAACTTTGAAGTCATTTCTAAAATTTCCTTATAGTCTGGTTTGAACTGTAATGTTTTGATTCTTGGAAGGAAAATTACTCATTTGTCAGTCTGTTTCTAATAAAATTCTTTCGAAGTTTCATTATAGAAATCCCATGTTCAGATAGACAGCATTATTTTTCTAGGCATAATATAGCAGATTTTGGTAACTTAATTTCGACAAAGACTTTTAGTATTCTAATTTTGGGAATTGATAAACAACTGTTTAAGGTGATTGTTAAATTGCAGTGCTATTAATTCTGAATTAGTCTTTGTTTTGCATTCAAATTTAGATTTTCTCATGCCATCATCTTTGCTCTTAAACTTGTCTTTATTGTGATTATTCTATTTAACACAGGAGTGGTGGTGCAGGGTACAGAGTCACCTCACGCTCACTAAATCTCTGGGAAAACTGTTTATTTGTTACTAATGGCCCTATCAGTATCCTCCTATATGACAGTCTTCATGGGAACTAAAATGTATATGTCACATATCTCCCTCTTTGTGAGTGGAAAACATATTCTTACAATCAAAAAGTACTTGGGGTGACTAATTTCCCAGTACGACCACTTTTGTTCCAAAATATTTTCTATGAACAAGCGACATTCCCACCCATGAATGACTTAGTGTTTTTAATCTCTGTGTTTTATGACCCATTATGGTTTATAAATGTAAATAAACAGATTATAAAGAAAGAAATTGGCATCTGTATGATCTCTGAAGTTCAAACTGATCAAACAAGAGAAGAACCTGAGGAAATAATGGATAATTAATCTTGATAGTAAAAGTAAGAAAAGTGATGAATATGAAATGTTGGAGTTGAAAGAAAAGTTTTCAATTGCTACCAAAAAACTCAACCAAGAAAGATATGAAGCCACAATTATATTACAAGACACACTGCTGCCTATCAAAAAGACACAAGCAAGAAAAAGCTCAGCATGCTATTAGCCAATCATCAAAGTACAATAAAACTACAATAACTTGAACTTGAAACCTCTAAATTCAGTAAGCCCAGGAAATGAAGTCGTATTTTCAAGATGTGTAAACACAACATAGACATTCATCTCGGGGTATTTTTTGACTGAAGTTCCCAACAAATCCAGATTTTCCTGTCATGCTTTGTGCACCTTCTGTCACTTTTTGTGAATAGTTGTTGTCAGGAACTTTCTAAGTCCTTTCCAGAATGTCATCAAAAATATTGCATCCTGCTGTTTCCTTTATCGACCATATGCATGCTAATAATAGTTAAGTTTTCATTGATACATCTAATAAATGTTAGCTTAGCAGTATCATTTATGTCAGTGTATTTGTCCATAGTATGGGAAAAAATTTTAGAATGACCAATCTTTGCTTTCAACTATGAAGTAAAATGTTTTTTCATATCTTTGACTCGTTTTCTGGCTAAGTTAGTCAGTTTTTCCAGTTAAGAATACAACAAAATCTTTTATAAAGCACATTAGGCTTGAAGCATATGTTTTATGAAATGAAAGAGGGTTTTGCTATATTGTATCCTACTATATTTCCTGTATGTGTAGTTGCTTTCTGTGAACTAATTGTTGTCTTTAATCGAGCAGAAATCGTGTATTGAATGACTGGCAGAGTTTTTAGGATTGAAATGTTTCATCAATATCCACAAAAATGGGAAACACTAATAATACGACTTTTTAAGAATTTCTCAAATAAAACTATGAACATTCGTGAAGTTGAAGTAAATCAGCTTATTTGCTATCTTTACATTCACTGATAGGTTCCTTCTTTTTGCATACATTCGGGAGTGTAATTTTGTGTGTGTTCATTCTCAAGAAGGTTAAAAATAATGCCAACCATTGATTGAACCCCTCCCCCCCCCCATTCCTACCTGGGTATTTTAAGATGTGTGGTAAAACAGGGAAAGTAAGATTTTCTATTTCTTGTCAGAATGGGCAAGTCGCCTATGTTAGCTTGCATATCACGGTCATGTGGTATTTTTCTTACATAAGATTTTATACCAGGCATATTCAACCTTTTTTTCACCATTCCGCATGTATGCAATAGCTATTTCATGTGGGCCTCAACATTAGGATTTCAGAGGGGGAGGCTATAAGTCCAAGGAGATTTAAAATGCAGAAAATTAGTAAAATGCTTTTTGGGGCTTTTATTTTGAGATATTATATTAACCTCTATCAAACTTACTCACAAAAAAAATTGATTTTAAGCATTTTTCATCCACTTACTGGAAAATAATTTAGTTTCTGCTATGATAAAGTCCCTTGTTCACATTCTACTATCTTGAAAACAAAGCTGCCATGAACTTTGATAGTTCAATTTTTCTTTTGGCAATGGCCTCAATAATTTTTATTTCGAATATTAATTTGTCAGGTGTAGGATGGCAGCAGAGAGTTTAGTAAAAACTCCAGGCAGAAATTAGTACTGTTTGTTTAAAACTCGTTCACAAACTTGCATGGGCATTTCTGTCACAAATGTATTCAAATACTTTTTGATTTTACAACATCAAATAGCTCTTTTCAGGATGGTCATTTCAGAATTTAATGCTTGATAAAAAGTAGTAAGCATGGGTCTTATAACATCCAATTGTAGGAAAAGTAAGTCATTTTAAAGTGAAAAATATATCTGAAAATGGCAAGAAATGATGGGGCAGAAATCATCTAAAACAGTTTCATTTTTGATGGAAAGAGCTACAATACTGATATTTTACAGCAAGGTTAATCCTCTGACAGTCAATCATTTTCTCAAACCGAAGCAAATTATGATGTAAAACGTAAGTTATAATTACTGAATTATTGTAGAAAGTTTCTAGCGAAAAATGTCTTCTGTTTCACTAACAAACACCACCATTCTATAAGGTGATCTGTAAAGACTGAACTTTTATGCAAGTATTGTAACAATCATGGAACTTTGATGATCCCATGATATAAATATCAAGCTGGTTAACACATAATTTATTGATAAAAAACAAAGAAACATGCTCAAACTGTCATGTCGGATAGCCAGAGAAACTCTCATAAAAGTCAATGATCTTCTAAATAATCGAGACTTTGATATGTCTTGTATGTTGGTACTTTTCAAAAGAAAGGACAAAATTAGGTATACTTATTGATATCCTGAAATTTGAGAGAAATATTGTTAAGTACTATCAGAATGGTGTGGGCATTAGGGAAGCCAACAGTGAGGGGTATTGCAATGAAAATGGCTTGTTGAATCTCGATAGAACATTTGGAACCATGGAGATGCATGCTGTCCTAATGATTAGTCCATGCTCAATTAGTGAATGCTAAATGACATCTAATTCCGTACTGAGTGATGGCTACTGAATTCCTTACAACTTTTAGCAGAAAATAACACGAGTCTGATTGCCAAAAAAAAATTGAAAAAGAGGAGTTATATTGAACCATATTGGATTGAAGGTGATTTTTTTTATTGATGAAAATCTCAAACTACAAAATTTTTACAGAATTACCACAAAAGACATGTACAAGCACCAAAAAAAATTAAAGTTACAATTAATGCTGGCCTGATGCATTGATCATCAACTATAAAAAAAACCTATGCATGGAGAGGGAATTATCCTGGTATCTGCAAAAGAGCGATAAACAAAAATAAACTCCATGATCATGCCCGGGTACCTCGATTTTGTGTTCCTCTATCCGTCCAATCAAAAGGGGCACAATTAAAGTAGTGCCAGGAATATGGCAATTGGTCTGTGTCTGACTGGGGCAATGTCATGTTTACTGATGAGTCAAGATTGCTCTGGAGCCAGATGACAAGCGTATAAGGATATGGCGTAAACAAGGAACATGCAATCAGCCCCAAAACATCACTCATTCCGAGGCGGAAGCATTATGGTGTGGGCAGGGATTTCCTTAGGATACTGCACATCTTTAAACGGGGTTCTGTGACAGCTGTCCGGTATCGAGATAAAGTCCTAGAACCCATTGTGAAATTATACGCTGCAGCAATAGGCCCTACTTTTGTTTTAATGGACGATAACGAACGTTTAAGTCTCCAGTATATTATATGATGACTTACAAAAAATTTAATATTGTTTTCATTTCTGTATATCATTATTGAATTTGTTTTATGTATAAATATATATGCTACTTTACTGCCAAATTTTGTTTCAATCAAAGCAGTATTTGTTGATTTTTTTGCATTTTACATCTTTGTGCTTAACTTTTGGAAGTGAGTGTATATTAATATTCTTAAGCAGAGATAAGCATAACTTTTAAGCAACACTAGACCTTTACAGACTTTGAAGTAAACAATTTCATTTTTTAAATGTATCTTTATGCACTACTACATTAGTAATCAGTTATATACTGGCTATATACATTTTAGGAAGAGATTTAGTAGTATACAGTCATTCGTATAAACTTTAGTCTACTGTGTTTATACCCCAGTTTATATTGAAAATTTAAACATCTTAAATACTAATTGTAACTATATAACTCTTCCTAATATGTTTGCATATCTAATTCATATTCTTTTAATTTCAGTTTCATCTTCCTTATTGAAAAGTTTTGTAATAATTCTTGTATATAATTGTCAAATTCGAGCATGTATACTTAGCACAATGTGTATTATGATTGTACTACATTTATTCTAGATATTTAATTTCCATTTTCTGAAGATTTATACATATCAGTTCTATGGTCTAGTTACTTGTAAAGTTAATGTCGTTCATAATATATATAAAGGTGATACATATATATAAGTATTACCAATATACATATATATATATATATGCAGATTAAATTTTTATGAAAATAATTTTTTTAGTAAATTAATAAAAGAATAAATCAATTTTTTCATTAATGAATTAAAAATTGGTTGCCCTTAGTAGAACTTTTATTCTACTTTTAATTATTATACTAAAATATGTATCTTTACTTTCTGAATAATGTTGCATATATTTGGGATATCTTAGTTACAGCATGTGTATATAGGTTTTTCCCTCTGGATAATTTGATGGGTCTAAATAAATTATTTAGCGACATTAGGGTATATTTAAAAAAATCCAGCTATACTTCATTTCTGAAATTCTTTTAGTACATAGTTTGCATGTGTATATCAACAAAACATTTTTTTGTATGTTAATAAAATTAAAGAATACAAAAGCATATACATGTAAAAAGATTTATAAATCGTTTTAAAATAACTTGCAAATCAAAATGAATTTCTAATAAGTACTGCAATCCATGTATAATTTTTTTTCATTAAGTTATGTAATCTTAAAATTGATTATTTTTTTATAGTTTCAGAAAAATGTGAAACATACCAAGTTGATCATACCTGAAAATATTAGATTATGCAAATGTTTTTAAAGTTGATGTGTGATGAAAATTATACGTGCCTCCCTAATTCAAAAGTGATTTGTTTAAAGATGTAAAATAAAACCTATAAGCTCTTTTTTTTTAAAAAAAAAATTAGAATATGAATGAATATATACACATTGATATTATACATACATATTTAATACATTCATTAAAAAAAGTGTTTCACCTAATTGGATATTAAAATTTCTACTTCAATTCTTTGTCATTAAAATATAGTTACAATGTTTGTATTTTTGATTTTATTTATGCATTTAACAACCACTGTAATATAGTTAAGATTCATTTCAGTCCATTAATTATAAATCATATCTCTTTAGGGTTATAATTCTAAACCAGTTGTTTCATTTATTGCGGGACTGACTGCTCCTCAGGGAAGAAGAATGGGACATGCAGGTGCTATAATTTCTGGTGGTAAAGGAGGTGCATTAGAAAAAATTGATGCATTAAATGCTGCTGGTGTAGTTGTAACAAAATCACCAGCTCAGATGGGTTCAACTATATTGCAGGTAAATTGAAGTGAGAGAGGAATCTTCCTTTTATGATCAACCCTTTAATATCTGAATGATCAATCATTTTATATTGTTTTTTTCATGCCTAATGTATTTTTGCGGTCTTTCTCTTTGGATGTAGAATTCTTTCTTCATACTTGTAATCTGAACTACAAATATTCAACTTAAGTATTTGAATTATGAACGGAAGTGGGGGAACTTTTAAGTCTTATTCATCCATTATTAGAAGCATTTCTAGCGGCATCCAAGTTTATTTCCAAATCTGTAAACTACCTCCCTTTATTATGGAGTAAAGTTAACTAAAGTGAGTGAGTGAATATTAAAGTTAACTAAAATTAATTACTTAAAACCATTATGGTGGTTCCAACTAGGATATTGTCCTGTCAATTCACTAGGGTTTGCAATCCCGTATCATATTTTCAATCTCTGGATTTGGGGATTACATTGTCCAAATCCTGGGATTAGGATTGGACTATTAATTAAAAATACTTACATATTAGCATAGTTAAAATTGCATTTTAAGCAAAATTTAATTAAAAATTGATTCAATATTAGTTTAATGACACAAAAAAATTATTGATCATAAAAAACAAATTAAAATAGTACATAATGAAACTTTAAAAAAAGCATTTCTTGTTTCTGTAAACAAGCTTATAAAAACACAGCTCATCCAGCGTTTCATCGTTGAAAAGGCTTCTTATTTTTGTTGCAAATTGTCCTGCCAAAGAAAATGCACATTCAGATTCTTTACTAGCAGGTATTATCGTCATTAAATAGGAGTACGTTCTTTTCAGGTAATCGCCACATCTCCCTCCATTTTCAAAAAAGAGGCATTTCTTTTTGAATTTTTGATGAGTGTCTCAAATCTAATAGAGTGCATTTATGCATATACCTCTTTGATTATTTATTTCTTCTGCTACACTTAATGGTTTTTGATATAAATTGATCCAGATCCACTTATTGAATGAATTTCAAGTGTCGCCTCATTTGAAATTGAAGCTTCAGTAGCATGAGTTGTTAGTAATGTGATGGGATTTTAAGTGCCTTATGTGTGTCTTCCAAGCAGGTCCACTATTAATTAACAGCATTTAATTGAAGAAGGAACTGTGACAAAATATATTCATGTGATGTTACTTATATTATTGTGTAAGCATTACAGTAAGCCACTTAGATCTTTGCGACATTCTCTCATACTGTGCATATATTTTTTTACATATAGCACTTATAATTGCACAAAAAAATTCTATGTACATATTTCATAAACAGAAAATAAGTTTTTGAAGTATTAAATTTTAAGAATTTTTGAGAAAAAATTTTTAAACATAATTCAGACAAAAATTAAATCCCAGAATTAGTTCTTTTAATCTTGGGATTGGAAAAAACACTGGGGTTTCGGGATCCTGGGGCGGAAAACTCTACTAGGTATCTTCCAAAAATTCTAAATGCCTCTGTCCAATTTAGCTGACATCGGACATCCTGAGGGTAGGAGAAATGTCCGTTTTCTGACCCCACTCTCGATGGAGAGAAAGTTACAGAAGATATTAGAGAAAAATTATCAAATTTCATTGTTTTACATGCACACACCCCTCGAATTCTTAAAGGTTCAACACTTAAGAAAACTAACATTAAACGTTTTTGGTACAAAAAAAGTAAATAAGATACATTAAATGTAATACCAGATTCACAATACTTTGAAAAAATTTTCAAATTATAATTCAGACAAAAAATTAAATCCTGGGATTTCAAAAAATCACCGGAATCCCAGGGCTGCAAACCCTACAATTCACCATAGTTCAAAATTGTGTAGCTTGATAGTACAGCGTTAATAAAAATCGAGTCATTCGAAGCCAAACACAAAGAAGCTCGATTGAAAACGAATAAAAATCCAAATGCTTTCTGGTCTTACATTTTGAACATGATTTTTGTATTCTCCTGGATTTTTGAAGGTTTGTCAACTGAAAGCATTACTGGCAAGAAGGAATTGCAAATGGCACTAGATGTAGTTTAAAAACTATTACATTTCATCATTCTCATCACTTTTATTGTATAACAGTGAAATTTACTTGATATGCTAAAGTTAGTTACATGCCTCAAATATTCTACTCTTATAATTGGGATTGATAGTCAGAACAATAAGTTAGCAATACAGAATATACCTGCTTTTGATATAAATTTATTTTTTGTTTGTCTTTCTTCCATGGATTAACATATGAACTGAAGGTTTATCACATTGAATCCTCTCTCCAATATACCCAAAAAAACTACTTGCATTCGAAGATTGAAAAGCTAATTGAACTATTAACTAAGTTTTAACTCATATTTTTAGCTAGAAGCTCAAAAATCTTTTATTCTACATAATACTTTTATTTTATGCTCATAGAAAGATCAACAATAGATGAAATTATTCGAAAGCTAAATCGGTCATTAATTTCAACTGTCATTGTTTTTGTACTCTTTCATTAGCAGCTATTGAAACAGTTTTAAAAAAACTTACACTTCATTTTGTTATGTAGAAATTTTAATTTTCTTAAACTAAATATCTACCACTAAATTACTCTTGAACTAGAGTTAAAAAAAAGCATATTTTAACTGTCTGAATCGAATTGCTCTCTAAATTCAAGATGTACAAGGTGCAACAGAAATAACTCCCCAATTTTTTACTCTACCACTGTTGTGTGACTCTGAATAGAGGTGGATTAAAAAATAAGTGGCTCTGACATTTTATAGCAGTTATTTTCTAGACCAAGCTCCTTATAGGAAAACCATTTCATTATGGGTCCGAAACTTCTGACGAACAAATTGGTCTTATTTTAAATCTAACAGACCTTAAAACATGGACACCACAGCAAGTCAAAGCAGTGGGATAAGCCATTGTTCAATCTCTGACATTCATCCCATAGGCAGGATACTGCAATGGGGATTTCTATCACTAAGAATTTAACACTTAGGGTCTAAATTCCTTTATTACAAAAGGATAGTCGTGCTGGAGCTTAATGGTCATAATTGGACTAACTGCGGTGCATCTCCTGAGGCTATTTTGCAAAATGTTCCATGTGAGGTTATTTTTTTCTCAAGTGAAGCTCACTTTCATTTGTCATGGTGTGTGAACAAACTTAACCTTTATTAATGGGCTGCAAACCATGAAACAACATAGGCTGCAAAGGTCGGCATTTGAATGGCAAAATGGAAGAAAAGTGTAAAACAAAATAAATATTGTTCTTTCGTGAAATAAAATTTTGAATACCTATTTATATTTGAAATCAGTTATTTCTGCTACACCCTGTATATTTGGAGGCAGGTTTTGAATGTTAAAGTATGTTTTTCCACAGAGTTGAATAATTTTGAAGTCGGATTGTTATTAAAAACATCAGTGTATTGAATTCAGAATATAAAACATACATAGTTTTAGGTATAAATGATTGTGTGCTGATAAAATGTTTGTCTTGTACATTTTAAGAATGCCTTAAAGATGTAAACAAACTGTTAAATTGTATTTTGCATCAGGTATTCGAATAACAAACTTGAATGCATGTAAACTTCATTTTCAGTTCAAGAAAAAAGAAATTTTTGTAATTACCAAATACTAAATTAAATATTTATTCATTCAAAAAAAAAGTAGAACTATATTTATCTTGTCTATTTTTCATGTGTCTGTTCTATGTTTTACTTAGGTAATGCAGCAGAAAGGACTGGCCTAAATAAGGAATTCCTATATTTAAGAAAAATGTCTGATTACAGTCAATGAAATTTTTGGCAAGAATCAAAAACTTTACTTGGATTATGATGTTGAAACAGGGAAGTGGGTGATATTTGAATACTTGTTTTCAGTTTTAGGAATGGAAATAAATTTTTGCTCTTATATCATCACGAGTAACTTATGATTTTCAATAAGATTGATTTGTGTGCAAGATCCGGAAACTTCTATTTTTATATAACTATTTTGCAATAAAATGCTGGGATTATTAAATTGTTTAATGTCTTCAATTACATTTCATTGAGAAATGAAAAAAAATTTCAGCTCATTCAAATGAACAATTGTTTTCAATCTTTCAAACAAACTGTTCCCGTTTATATGTTTATCTTATAAATAGTAGTTTGGTGTCAATATTTTACAATATAGTAAAACAATTCGAATTTTATCTTTATCATATATATTAAATTATTTTGAGAAATTATCAAAGCTTTATTAGAATATTTCTCTTTAGTGATTTTTGTAATGTATATAGAAAAATAGACCACACACACTTATGAGCTCAAATTTATTCAGAAATGCAAATTCTATTACATTATTGCTTTTAAATCAACATTTGAGCAGTTTTAAAACTTCAATCCAGTATGATTTCATTGTAACAAAACAAACATATGTATATAGAAAACAATAACAGAAAATTGTAACTTTTAAAAAACTAGTTTCCACAATTAATACTTGAAGGTTAATCATGATTGTGCATTAAAAAAAAATAGATATTTTTATACAAATAACTATCAATTGCATAAGTTTATAAGATCTAACAATTCATTAGAATCTCAAAGTTAAATCCACATATCAATATATGTATTACACAACTTAGTTAAATGCATTTATCAAGCACTTACAAATTTACTTAGGTGCTACTTAGCACACATAAAGCATTGACATTTATTGCAATAATCATATTGTACCCATTTTAGAAGATGTAAATAAATCTTAGTTATTCACTTGCAATCCACGGTATGCTATTTGACATATAAAGCAGATGAAATGAAAGTGATTAGTTCCAAAGTGAAGTATTGATCAAATAAAGCACTAAGCCCTGCTATAGAGGAATAAAATATTTACTCTAACAAAATATCTAATAAAAAAAATTCAATTGGCTAATGCATATGCAAATTTCGCTTTGGAGCAGTGATTCTCAAACTGAACAGATTAAATATAAAACAAGTAGTTTACTGTAAAATATTCAAAGATGTCTGAAAGAAGATATTGTTACTGTATAAGCAGTTGTATGTAATAAAAAAATAATGTAAGACCAAGTTAACTTTTTACTTATATAAATAAAAGGTTAAAGTAAATATAAATATTATTATCATAACTATTTGTTGTTTTGTATTTTAAAAAGTAAATTAGTTACTATAACTATATAGTTTCATTTAATAATCAATGAGCCATTTTTTTTAAAAAAAAATCAGCGAGTTGACCGATTGCACGACTCAAACCCTGACTTACCGCATGGTACTCCGATTTGCTGTCATCTATGCCACAGCGACGTTGCAGAAATAAGTTGTATATAAGCTAAGTATGAATTTTGAAGACTTTTTTTCCCTCTCCGAATTGACTGGTCATTCGGCGAAATTACATTGAGGGTTGAACACCCTATAGAAATATTACTATTACACAACTTCCTTAGTTTCCCTTGTTAATTAAATTAGATGTTAAGTAATTTCTTTAAGTCAGTTTTGCTGAATTCAAAATATTTTTTTACCTTTAATGTGAGCTTTTTAACAGAATATCAACACCATCATACATTTTCCCAATAAAAACTATGAACACAAGTATTTAAAAGTACAATGCAAATTTGTAAGCCATTTAATAATGATAAAAGAATATATAAAACAAATATTTGAAAACCACTGGTTTTTATTGTACAGACTTTTAATGCAAGATGACAAAAAAATTAGTATGAAAGCTGAAATTAGTTTAATTTTACAATTTTATAGTGATTTTGTTTTCTATTTATTTCTTCACTTTCATGAATGTCATAACAAGAAATATGTATTATTCATCTTAAAATACAATAAGTGCTCACTTAATAGCTACTGGGGCACCATGTAATAACAGTAAGATTGTATTCTTCAGAATAGTGGAAAAGCATTACCTAATATTTATCATTATTGCAGTATGTCCTCCCTCCCATCTTATCAATGAGTACATATAGCCATATATATGACAAATAATGACCTTTAGTGAAACAAAATTTTTGAACAAAAAACCATGGAAACTGAAGATAATTTATTTTTACATGTGCTCCAATAGTCACTTTTAAACTAAGCAGCCATTTAAGAGTACTTTTTGTATTTTCATAAAATACATTATTAATATTTCAAATACATTTTTATTCTGAGATGCCAAAGTGTTCTTAACATAAATATTCTTTAAAATTTCTGTATAAAAAGTGTAAATAATTTTTTTACTAAGTTTAACTTTTTATGATCAGTCAAAAATGGATAAAAAACATTCACCATAAGATTCAATTTACATAAATATTCTGTCAGTTATGAAAGAAGTTGACACAGATCAAAAGATGATAATCCAACAATTAATGAAATATTTTTACCTTGAAACATAAATCACATTTTTCTGAAAGAAATTCAACTCCTTGTTTGCATGTTGAAAACCAAAACTGTAAAAAAAACGAAAAGAAAACCCGTCACAAAAATTAAACCCCAAATTTTTAAACAATTGCAAGATTCCTGCACAAATATACAGAAAAAGAACTATTTCCAAGAACTGTTGCTCATGCAGTCAAAACCATATTGCATGCAAAAGAGGTTCATATTGGTGACTCAGTAAGTCTTCACTGCTCCTCCATCTCCTTCTGAAACGAAGCGTTTGCGACCTCTATGGGAAGGGGAAAATTTCAAATCAAAAGCATAAATTAATCTGTATAAAACTTATATGCATGTATTTTACATTACAGAAGTAAAATATTTTAGTCCTACAAAAATCTTACCTAGAGGGCATCTTCTTAACAACCTCTTCAGTAAGAAATCCAGCAGTGTTACATTTTATAATGAACTTATCCAAAACAACATAAGCCTGAGGCACATCAATGCATATATCAGGCATTTCATCATAAACTCGAAAAAAACCCTGTAATGTATAGAAATTACAACTCAATATGTATCAGTTAATTTTTTCTTTTCTCGGATACTGAATAACTGATCAGTATAAATTCTTGCTACAAAAAAGTTTATAGATTTCCTTGCATTATTAACAAAAATTTAAAGAATAATGCAAAAATTTGATATTACTTTAGTTTTATAGCATAATTTTTTTTACACTTCCGCATATTCAGTTACAAGTTGATCAATATTATACATGTAAGGAAGGAAAAATTATGAAACAATCTATAAAAAGGAAACCTGTCATTATTTATAAGAAATGAATTAAACTATCAAAACAAAACTTGGTTCAAACACCAGACTTTGACATATTTATCAGATACTGAATAAAAAAAGATTAAACTCATGTAATCTGGGATGTCGGGGCACATGCGGCCCGGCCTGTACATCAGCACACAATAATATATAATAAAATATCACAATTTCTCCTGATATAGGAAAGACAGTAGCAGAGAAATGTCAAGTGTCAGGACGTAAATGTTACATTTTTCTTGTTTTATTTATGTTTATTATAATGTATTTTTTCAAAATAAACTTGCATTTCTTGAATACTGATTTTTTTTGCGACCCACCTAAAGTTAAACATATTTCTCAGCACAAGTTAAACATTGGGTTTGACACCCTTGATGTAGATGAATAATTTTTTTTAATAGTAATATTACTAACATCATCTAAAAGAGAGAAAATTTATTTTAAACTACTAGAGTATTTGTCTTAAAACACATGTGAATATTTTAGATAAGACAGAAAAATATTTTAAAGAGTTTAAAAGAATGTACACTTACTCTGGTCATCTGATCAGGTGTAACAATTACACTAGATGCCAAAACTTGAAAAAGTTTACACATCAGATCCATAGAACTTTCACGCATATCTTCAATCACCATTATTAAGGCCTAAATATATGAAACAGTTCAATGAACCAACAAAATTTCAAAGTACTAAAAATTATAAATAATAAAAAACAGTATACACTGAAGAGCCAAGTTATAAGATAATAAATGCAAATATCCAAATGGCAGTAGCATTATGCAAGAAATGAATAAATCGGCAGGGTGTTGGCTCATGAACTGAAGCAGCTACAACATATATTAACTATTTTTTTATTTGTCACATGTGTAAAATATCTGGCAACAGATTTTATTTTTGCTTTGATAATTCTCAATATGTTCTTATTCTAATGAAATCAAGGAATAAAGTTAGGTATTCTGTAACTTTGTTCTTGTGAAATTTATTAGATAAATTTTTTATCTCAATTTAAAACATTGATATGTTTCTAATTCTGTTCTCTAATTCATGTCTTCTAATTCTATTTAAATTAGAATCTGTATCCACCCAGGTTTTTCATTTGTAATCAAGTGATTAATGTGAAAAGTTTCTGACATGATTATGGCCATGTGACAGGAATTAACAGACTTTGAATGCAAAATATTAGTTCAAAGTAGAAGCATGCAGCATTCCATTTTGCAAATAATTAAGAGATTTAATGTTCCCTGAACCACAGCATGCCGAGAATATAGAATTTGACACTGCCAGCCACATCTACTTAATGACCGAGACCAGTGACATACCAGCAGTACTGTATCAAATAACAATGAGGGACGCATGTTTGTGAGGACAGTGCAGCATAATTTTGTGTTGATGGAATATCACAGTAGAAGACTACCTCAAGTGCCTTTACTAATACACCATTAACTGCAGTACCTCTGATGGGCTCTTAAAAATATCAGTTAATTGGTTGGATTATTTTGGCACAAGAGCCAATTCTGGCCATGTTGTGCCAAACATTTGCTAAAGACTGGGATCTTCAAACTACAGCATGCAGGCTAGCCCTCACATTCAACCCTTGGAGACCTTTTTATCTCCAGGGAAAAGTTTACGTGTATCGTTTCAAGAGCTGCCACCACATATTACTTACATTTTTATCGAATTAAAATACAGGCAAACAGTAGTGGATTCTGCTTTCTAACCAATCACTACATTGTAAATCCTTACTCGCTGTTTATGTATACACTATGTATACTACTTCTGCTAAGTCAATGTGATATGCCATCTAGTGCCAGAGTTTTCAAATGGTTTGCTGCATGTTCAAGATTTGATTATTTTGATCACAATTAATTAAACGCAGTTGGCTGTTGTAATGAGGAGGTACTTGTTTTAACATCCAATTGCAAAACATGTGTTGCACTCTATTTTCTTGAGTGAATTTCATTCATGTAATTCCTTACCATTATGTATAAAGTATTGTGAATATCGTTTATTTAATAAATTAGAGATTAAAAAAACTAAAAAACATCCTTTTAAATTTAATCGAACTAATTTGTAACAATCTTTTAATTGCCAAATCTGGAATTAATCGTTAAATCTGGAAATGGGATCTAAAATTAGTCGCCAGATGCGGGATGGGATCTAAAAATGGGAAATTGTTAATCCTAATGATTCTGATCAGGAAAATGGAACAAAATTATTATATTATCATTGGTCGTGGACAAGTGAGCAGATTGTCGAATTAATCTGACCTTTTAAAGTGGCTAAAAATTGAGTTCCAAGATTACATGACATATAAATGAAGCTTATAAAAGGGTTTAAAAAGAATTTTCCGAAAATTCTGAAGAGAAGATATTAAAAACAACTACCTCAAAACCATAAGCAGATATATTTGTATACTATTATACTATATTCACGCAAGTTTAAAAAATCACAAGAATTGTTTTTTAAAATGTTTCGAGTCATTTGAAATTTCTTTACATAATCAGGTTTTCTTATTGATATTGTGTTTAACAAACTTTCAGAGTTTCATTATTTATTCATATTTAAGTCATGTTACCTCAGTGGCCAACAATGACCCATAATTTCGCGAAAAATGGAGTTTTGAAATATTTCTTCATCAAATCTGGCAACAAAGCATTGTGAATTATTTGCAACTAAACATTGGCACAGAATGCAATCTGTGCCGTAATCATCGATGCAAACAGAAGGGAAGATATGCATAGTTGGAGGGTAATGCCCATGTTGGAAAAACTCTTTCTAAATTAAAAAAAACAACTCACATCACAAAGAACATACATTGTTCAGTAAATCCCCAAATGAAGAGAAATCCTTCACTAAGGCCAGTTATAAAGCTGCCTACATTCTGGCTACAAGTGGAAAGCTGTTTACAGACGGTAAGTGGAGAAGGAATTTTTATTCGAGATGGCTGAAAAATCGTAACAATTTAAATATGTACGGCTGTGGATGCAAAGATCATTGCCCGTTGTATTGCAGACATGGGTGAAAACATTGTGACTCAAACACTGAAAAAGGTAAGCAAAATCTGTCACTTTTCAATTGCAATGGATGAATCACTGGTTAACTGTTCCACCTCTCAACTGCTTGCATTCATTAGAGAGTGGATAAAGATATGAAAAAAACACAAGACCTAGCTTCCCTAGATAGCGTGTATGGCCCTATTACCAAAGAGAATAAATTCAAATTTTTTTAAAAAAAACATTAGCTTATTATAATTTGGAATAGAATAACCTCAGTTGCCTGAATGTTATTTGAGGAAAGAGCATTAAAAAAAGGCTTAGTCGGACAAATGAAGCAGATTTAATAACACTACATGGGCTCAACCATAGACAGTTCAGACACATGTTGAAAGATTCGAGTGAGTGAGAGAATATTAACGTTGCACTGATTAGCAACACGAGGGCTTTTGGCAATGGTCCGCGTAATTTTGAACCATGGTTAAGTGACGCGGACGACACCTGAGCTGGCACC
Source organism: Trichonephila clavata (assembly GCA_019973975.1). Classification (NCBI taxonomy): domain Eukaryota; kingdom Metazoa; phylum Arthropoda; class Arachnida; order Araneae; family Nephilidae; genus Trichonephila; species Trichonephila clavata. Next base: position 54,328 of record BMAO01025728.1, read on the forward strand.
CCCTCTCCTAACTACATGTTGAAAGATATGCACACACAATCGCAAGACTTCCATATTATACAGTAGTAAGATGGTTAAGTTGTGAAAAAGTTCTGAGCAGAATATCTGAATTAAGTAAGGTAAACCACAGCCAATACTGTCAGATGAAAAGTGGGTATGGAAATTAGTCCTTGCTGCACACATGATTAGACATTTAAATTTTCTGGACCTAAGATTACAAAAAGAGAACAATCTATTTTCTGATCTATACACTCACTTAAAGACTTTTAGGTCTTAACTTGTCTTATTTTTGGAACACGTACAGGCGAAAACTTGATGCGTTTTCATCATTGCACGGGTTTCACGGCTGAACAAACATAGTTCCCCATGGGGTTTTTACTATTTGCTTAACGAAGACTTTCCTAAAGTCAAAACTTTCAATCTTTAGAACAATGTATTTGTGTAAACAAACCATTTCAAGAATGAATTACATGAAGAGAAATTTGAGAACAAACTTATCTGATGATAATCATAGCTCATTGTTGATGATAGGGATATCAAATCTAAAGCCAGAAATGCCTGCTATTTTGGCATCCAGGAAACAATTTAATCATTCTCACTAATACAGGAGTTCATACATAATGTATTATTGTGTTATTAAAGAATAATTCAATTCAATAATATTAAATACATAATTAAAAGCATCTATATTTCTTTTTTATTTGGATCTTCAATGTGTAGTCGGTCCCCAAACAGCTGTTCGATAACTAATGTGGCCCTGGGGATGAAAAGTTTAGAGACTCCTGATGCAGACTATGGTCAAACAGGATACACCCCTTGAGAAGAATTTCCCAATTTGGGGAAGAAAGCCTCACCATCCAGCTAAACGTGACATAGGGCTCGAACCTCTGCGACCACTTTAAGACTAAATGGATCAGGATGCCTCTTTAAAAGAGGTATTCTTTTCAACTACTGAGAGCTCCATCTAGAGCTATCCCAAATCCAAAAAATATTCCTCATTGCAGAGAAGAGGTAGTACACACTTCGCCAAAACTGCTTTCACATAAAATAGGTATTTATAGTGCAAAAGGTTTTTACAAATGAATTTGTTAGGAAAGTCAACAAAGTAATTTGATACTGTACAAAAAATGTAATTTTTTCAATTTTAAATATTTTACAATTTTCCCTAATCTTACTTTTTTACATGCATTTAATGAAATAAGAGGGAAAATCTATAACGGATTAATACTATATAAACTTTATACAGAAGTCAACAGCAGGATATCAGCCAAACAATACAACTAATAACAAAAAATAAAGGGAATAGGAAGAAAAGTAAACAAATCGCTACGGTAGATCAGGATTATATTATAGATAAAAAATTATATAATCAAATTGTAGCAAAGAATTTACTGATTTGGACCCTAGATTTTAACAAAAAAAACCTGCTTAGTCAGATAAGTCTGACTAAGCTGCTGGTAGTGTTTCAGAATAGCACAGACCCCATAAAGATAGCATGTCAAACTCATTATATTAGAGATCACACGGTTTATTTTATTATAAGCTGGGGGTCGCATCTTTTCAATCTTCAAAAAAATCAATAAAATAAGTTTTTTATACTGTATTATGCATTTATTAGAATCAATGTATTGTATATTATACGTACATATCGTTTTATACTCAAGAGCCAAAACATTATGACCACCTGTCAATAACGAGTTGGCCCACCTTTGGCGCGCAACACAGCTACAACCCGCCTTCGCATGGATGCCACAAGTCCTTCATAGATGGCTGGAGACAGATTGTACCACATGTTTTAGCAAAGGTCGCGCAAATCCGAGATATTGCGAATTGGTGGTCTTTGAACTCTAAGCTGCGATCCCATGACATCCCAAATGTGGATTGAGATCCGGTGAGTTAGGCAGCCAGGACATTAACTGGAATTCAGCATCATGTTCCTGGAACCACTCCAACACAATTTTAGCCTTGTGACATGGGGCATTGTCCTGTTGGAACATTCCATTTCCAGCTGGAAAAACAGAGGCCATGTAAGGGTGCAAGTGGTCTGCAATGATGTTCAGATACCCTGTAGCATTCATGGTCTGCTCTACCACAACCATAGACGGGTCCATGGGCGCCCAAGAGAGCGTCCCCCAAAGCATAATACCACCACCACTGGCCTGTATATGAGCTAATGTACATTGAGGGAGCAACTGTTAACCTGGAAGACTGTGTATCCTGACACGACCATCCGCGTGATGAATGACAAAACGTGATTCATCTGACCAAGCAACTCCCACTGACCCATGGACCAGTCGCGACGTTCCCGGGCCCAGCACAGGCTTTTTCTTTGATAGCGGGTGGATGTCAACACCATGTTGTCTACTGCTGGTTTCACTGTCATTCATCCACTTTGCATAAGCACTAACAACCCACGAGTCATACAGTTTCAGAAATACTTGTTCCAAGCCTTCGAGCCATTACAATCTGTCCTCTATCAAAGTCGCTTAGATCCACAGCCTTTCCCATCACACACAGAAGTGAAAGAATGATTCTTCAGACTCTCCAGCAGCAGTTAAATACCACTTCTACCTGATCACATGCCTTCCACGTTCATTGCAAAATGTAGGGGTGGTCATAATGTTTTGGCTCGAGTGTATATTTCATGTTATTTTTTTAAATTAAACTACAAATATTTTACATTCTTTATTTAAAAATATATAAATTATTGTACGAAATTAAATTTAACATTACTTTTTCGAAGATATTTGGCATCGTTTTTTTTCACAAAGGAGAGTCATCAAGATTTGACTAAAAATATTGAGCTGGTACAATTTTTAAAATTGGCGATAAATGTTGATTGGTTAATCTTGACCTTTCTGATTTTTCCCTATTTTTCATTGAAGAAAATAATTTCCCTCATAAATAAGTGCTTCCCCCATAGCCATTATTCGTATAACAAACAATAAATTTTCGGAAACCAATCTACTGAGAAATATGTATCAAAATCTAGAATTCCAACTTCCAGATTTTTACTTCACCAGAGAATCACATTGGATTTTGGTTGATTTCATTTGTACGATTTCCACAACAATTTCAATATCGATAGTTAGAGGAGCAGTAAAGGTGTGAAATTGTAACACACATTTTAAAATCAAAAAATCTTCGATCTATGATTCCATTACAAGCAAGTTAATTGAGCATATTCAGTAAATTTAAATTTATGGGACTTAATCAATAGATATTGACAGCTTTCAAAGTGAGACAAGATTTCTTTTTCCATTTATTTTCGACAATAGACTTGTAACAACATGATTTCCGCCTTGAAACTAAATATTAAGTTGATTAAGATGATTTGTAATATCAATTGAGAAAGACAGGTCCTTTATCCACTGTCCATCTTTTAATTCAGCAGATTATAATTTTCTTGGAAACTAAAATTTTCAATGTAGCCCAACAATTTGAAGAATAGTTTTAACACTTGATGATTTGGAAGCCATTCAACTTCAGTATGATATGGTTGTACAGTAGAACGTCGTTTATTGGTTTGTTTATTACCCGAAACATCAAACATCCGAACCAATGTCCGGATACGTTTTCGAACAGTGTAATGCTAAACATTTGTTTCCTGTGAGGCCAAAAGTGACCGGAAAACCCAAGGTAAGGGATATCTGGGGAATTTCAGTTGTGTGATTTGGTAAACATTTGTGCGGAATCATAGGTTAGTTTGTGAGGGAGTGTATACATGCTCTTTTGTTAAATTTTGTTGATGTAGAAACCTGGATAGCATGCAATGCGAAAAACTGTGGATTTCAAATGCTAAATAATTACGAGATTATGACTTTCATGGAAGAAGAATCCAAACCTGTCGACGATGAAATGGATGAAGATGAGTACAACAACAATGAAAGTAGTAAAGGTCCATCAAATGCTGACGCGTTTTCTGCATTAGAGACAGCTATGGAGTAGTATGAACAATCAGAGTGCTGTCTTACTCAACTACTGTTGCTGAAGAGAATCAGAGACATTGCAGTGGAAAAACGAAGGTGTACAATGGTACAGCGAAAAATAAAATGATTATTGTCCACAATCAAGGTAAAATTGCAATGTTTTGCACCTATTCGGCTTTTTCTTCAAGCACGTTTACTGCATGTGATGATTTTCAATATGTGTATAGTGTTCAGTATCATATACTGCACGGATCGCATTCAGTTATCTGAACAATCGCGTATCCGAACGGTGTCTGTTCCCAATTGATTCAGATAAACGACGTTCTACTGTATTCACTTTCTGTATCATGGCATCAAAAAAATGATAAAACTTTTACTTTTAAATGTTCCACAGTCTAATAATTTTTTTATATCCTTCTATAATACATTCTTTTTTTAAAGAAATGTTGCAACACAAATGCATTGCATGGCACGGAAGCTACACAGTGTGGGAAAATAGAGATGCCAGCACTTATATGGAAATCAGCCCATACAATGGGAAAGACGAATCCTTTTTAAAATATGATACTGATGTTTAGAGTAATTATAAAATCATGTATGTATTAGAAAGTTTTTTAAATACTGATAAAAGAAATTAATTATCAACTTCTAATTATTTCTCATTTAAAAAAAATTTAAATTGCTTAAGTATCGAATACCGATGAACCTTATGCAATTTTTAATTTTTTCTCAAAAACTTGGAAATGCGGCTTAGAATGGATTATAACGATTTTTCACAATTTGGGGAGAGGCTTACAATTGATGGCGGCTTAGATTCGAGTAAATACTTTATACAACTTTTACATCAGTTGTATAGTCTTTAATAAATTAAATGAGTACACTTTATTGTTTTTGAAGAATTGATCTCAATTTAGACAACCTGTCATGCAAATTTTGCGAAGTATTGGTCACAGTTTACTTCATAAATTGTGTCAGTGCCTTTTAAAATTATATCCCTTACCAACTGAAATAGTGTTTTCAGATATCAGGCATATTTTATTCTTGTTTTGGACACAAAAAATAGTGCAGAACCCATTTTCTAGAAAATTATGATGTTCCTCTTGAATTCACCTTTCTTTACTCATTCTGTTGAAATTTGATTTTATTAAATAACTTTTTAGTTAAATACGAATAATAATAAAAATCCACTTTCATTTCTTTGCAGCATTGGTGCAGTAATGAATACTGAGCATCCCCATACCTGTGCTCAGCATTCTCTCAGAGCAATGTTTTTTCAAGATACTGGGGGGCTGCAGACTTGATCTTATTTTATTTATATATTGTTTTATTCTTTTACATATTATCCTTCTCATTTTTCTTTTAATGTAATTCTTAGTACAAACTTTGTGGTGTACATTTTTGTATTGTGTGTTCTATATATTGCATTATTACTGTGTTTTAATCCCAGATCTTTTGTATAACACAAAGATACTTGTCTGTATTGCCAGCCACATTAGAAATTTTGAAAAATGATCATTAAGAACTCATGCATCACACAGTAAGATTATTTTCTGTATTCAACCTATGTATAACTCAAGCTATAATCTGACTTTCACCGTTTTAATCCTATATGCAAAAAAGTCAAGTACATAGATAACATAAATTAGAAAGAAAAAAACTCTATCAAATACTTACCTCATACACTAGTTCATGATGAAAATGTGGCACTTCAAGCTCCTGAATGCAACGACAAGCTTCAGTACTATCACCAGAACACAAATACTCCTTCAGAAGCAAATGCATCTTTAAAAACATAACTTTTTAAAATATTATCAATAAAAAAATGTTTTATAGAAGATTCAAAGTATAAATCAATATTAAACAATTTGAAAAACATGGTAAAATATATATGCACTCACACAAAAAGGGAATTTTAATTTGCTGATACTATCATCGATATTGTGCTGAAGTGTAAAAAATCATTTAAGTTAAACCCTGCCATAACAATATGAAAGTTAAAAGGCAGCCCAAGTAAACAGATTGAGTATATTTCTAGTAACAAGAGAAGGAAAATTAATTCTTAACACCAAATAGATAGTGTGCTCAAAATTTGCAACTGATTTTAAAAAAGCTGGTGAGGTATTTATTTTGTTTACTTGTAAAAAGAGCAAACTTTTCTTTAAAAGGTAAAATTAATATGCCAATACATTATTAAAATAATTACCCTATCTGCTAGTTTTATTCTTAATTTATAATATTATTAAAGTAATGAAACAATAATAAATAACTTCATAATGTCCCCCCCCTCCCACTATTTGATCATCTGTTCGTAAAAATTAGGGTTTCTTTCCTGGGATCCTTGTTCCCAGGAATGGCAAGGGGCTTAAATAATCTTAGAGCAGGGATGACGAACCAATGGCACGCGACACAATATTTTGGGCACACCACCAAACAAAACGGTTAGCATTTTAGTTCAAAATACTTTCATAATTGATTCGTCAATCAAGGAATTTTCAGCGAGATTTTCTCAGTTCAAAGAATTATCGAAAATACTCAAGTTTATTATGCACCCTGATGTGACTTCATTTGGTAAACTGAACTTGTCTCAATTCGACTGGTTGCAAATTGAAGAATTTGAAATGCAACTGTGATTGATTCCCAGTCTAGTTCAATATGGATTCAAAAACTTATTGAAGTAAGAAAAAAGTTGGAATTGATTGAAACAAAAGATTAACAAGCAATATAAGTCAAAATGCGAGTAATGAAATTTTCGAAACATGGAATTCAATTTCACACACATTAAACTGTTTGAAGAAGCTGGTTCATGCTACTTTAACCATGTTTTCATCTGTGAGTCAATATATTCAGAGATGAATAACAAAGACTCTCTTGGAAACCGTTTGGCAGATGACTCCAACTCAGCATGCATTATTCTAAAAGTAACATCCTACAATCCTAATATAAGTTATTTGTCATCTAATCTGCAGCAACAGAAGTCACACTAATGTGACTTTAATTTGAATTACATGTAAAACAAAAACAGTTAATACTATACAATGCAAAATGTATTTTTTCGGAGTAAATAGTTTTGAGTTGTTCATATTTAGTTTTACTATTTTCCCAAAAATCACATGGCAAAATAGTTTGGTGGCATGTCCATACCCCATTAAATATTTCTGTAGAAAAATGGCACATTGATTTAAAAAGGTTTGCTACCCCCGTCTTAGAGGTAGTTATTTTTTAATTGACCACGGATTTCAACTTCAGATAAATTTTAGTTGACCCCGAACTTCCCAGAAGGATGAATGCTCGTTGCCTCAACAGTGAGGTAAGAGTGTAATAGGAAAATAAGTAACCCCCCCCCCCTCTGTACGCTCAGTGAAAATTTTTCATCTAGACGAGGAAAACTATTTGTTTTTATATGTTTTTCTGCCTGTCTATCAAACTTCTTTATCTAAAAGTATATAGTTTTTAAAGGACCTTAAACGTAAAAATCCTTATCGTAATTATGTTTCTTGGATAATGCATTCTTCCTACTGCTCACAGACAAAGAGACAACACGTGCACTACAGAAATTAAAATGCCCTATATCATTCAGTTTAATGTAGGTCTGAATGTAATATAATCTTTAAGTTTTCATCCACTTCCCGAACTACCGAAATATGTGAGCTTTCGTACATGTGATATAGAAATGATTTAAATGCATACAAACAACATAAGGTAAACATTATTAAAGTTTACTTTTGTTAGCACATAATCAGCATGTTTTTTTTCTATAATCTTTTTTAGACTATATTTAGTTAATCTGCCCAAGCCCCTCCATGCCATTTCAACACCCCCTAATTTTCTCTGGATCTTTTACTGCCCCCTGAAAGCCTCAAACGCCCACAAGGGGACGTTATCGTCCATGTTGAGAACCTATGTTGTAGAAGGAACATTAATTTCGGTAATTATTTTTTAAATGTAAGTTTTTTTTAGAGAGTTTTAAGTTACAAAATTTTAAATTGTAACATCCTTTTCATGCCATTAAAATTTTTGCTTTTAGAACTAAAAATGATAAATTTCATTAAAAAAATTACTACTTTAAATTTGGGTAAAGATTTTTCTTCTGTGAATATGATAAAGTTAAAAATAAAAAAATCCAGGCTATAACAGCATCTTCAAAATAAAGATAGCGTCTGTGTGACATATTTATTTAACATAATAGTAAGCAAATTCTTTTGTACTGGAATTTGTAATAGTTTCTTTCTTCAGAATAATTATTTTTTTGAAGTACTTCTTTCTGCAGATTTTGTTTTGTATCTTAAGAGCTCAATATATAAATCAGTATTAATTTTGGGATTTGTATGTATTCTTATTCTATGCAATTATTATTGATATTGTTTGAAAATAACTTGATATAATTTTTTTGAAATTTTGATGAACTCCTTGAAATCCCAGGAATGACAATTAACATTCCCGGGAAATCAGAAATCCTAGTAAAATACTAAGAAGCATAAAATATTTAAAGATTAGAAGTTTGAGAAATTTGAATTCTTTTTGAAAAGTATAATTTCGTAAATTTAAATAAATAATATGCACTACTCACAAGTAAAAGTACTAGTCCTTCAGATTACCCAAACTCACTCACATGTGAGTTTTGGAAGTTCAGTATCTTCAATTTTAGTAGATTAAGCTTCAAGCTTGAAATTATCCACAGAAATGTGTAGTTGAAACCGATTAAATATATTAAAAAACAATTCTAATAAATTTAAATAAAATTTGTACAACATAATTTTGTTAGTCTAAACTACTCCTAAAACACAACTTATTTTTTAAAACATACACATTTTCATAAGATAACTAACCTGGTTAATTAGATATTTCACAGGTCGCATTCCTCCGCCAACTCCCCAAACATTATCCAAACGCACCAAACCATGCTTCATACTCAAAAGGGCATCTGCATGTTCTAAGGCAGCTCTAAAATCAGTCATAAGAGTTAACGTTTGTAATCATGTTTTAACAGAACTGCAAGAAACACAATAAATGATAAAGAATAGAAATTTTTAAAAAATGATTTTAAACTCAGTTTAAACATCACTTTTTAAACAAGATCTATAATATTATACAGATAAAGTTTGAAAGCTATAACCTTTTTCTTAACAAAAATCAATCCTATTTTCTAAATTATTTTATAAGAAATTACATTAAACTATTTTTAAGTTATTAGTAAAAATGTAATTAACTTTCAAACGCATGTCATAACTTATGTGTAAACAACAATATGCATAGCATAATATAGAATATTTAAACATAAAAGGAATTCAAACTACATATGTAAAGGAAAAATGAGTGAAAAAATGCAAAAATATATCTTTTGTATGTATATCAGCGCATATAAATACTAATTTTAGGCTTTTTTTAATAAAAATTTTCATGTTACTATTTCTATATATACAGGGATGGTAAAAAAATGTATACACACTTTAAGAATGGGTAATATATTAATGCCATCAGTTTGAGATCTGCAAAATACCATTTGGATTGACATCCACATGACCTTAAATGGTGTAGTCCACATGCAAAAAGATATATTATTGTCGCAATTTTAGAAGCAATTGTGGTGTTTTGTGCACCCTAATAATGATGTTATATCTCTTGTTTTATTTCAAAAGTACATTTTTGTTTTTAAAATAAGCTACTTAATTCTTCTCAATCTTTACTGAGTTATTTGTCAACATGCTGATACAAAAAGAATGTGCAAAGAAATTTGTGCATGCACAAAAACGATAACATTTGATAATGTTTTTTATAGGGTGATGTCACTTGAACTGGTGAAATTGTAGAATATATACATGTCTTTTACATTCAGAAGCATCTTTTTTTATACCAGGTCCATTAGTAAAAATAATAAGCTAAAAACTTCCTAATCTATATTTTGACTCGAAAAAGGCAAGAATTTATCAATGATAAAGAAAGAGAAAACATAGTTTTGTTAGAGAAGAAAACGAGAAAACAATTCTGAAGTAAATACAAAACTAAAAATCTTATGAAAAATTTGAAAGAAAAGGAAAATAATTTTTGACAAGTTAAACTGCTTAGTAAAGGGATGAAAATATATATAAATTGAATTATCCAGGTGATCCAATCTGAAAAAACATTTCAGAAAAAAAATTTATGAAGAGTGATTTTCTTCCAGATGCATTGAATAGCATTTCTTTCTCAAATGTTCACACACAATTGCCTTTTCTAAACAAATTACTAAGTTAAAAATAAATTTAACAGTTCCCATTTAAAGACAATTAACATTAACTAATAAGAGTCAACTGATTCACTAAAACTGGAGGCTGAACATTAAATTTAAAAGATTAAATACTGGATAAATTGTTTTAATTTCACTCAACATATATTTTACATTGATTTAAAAAATTATACTCATGAACAAAATTCTATTTTCAAATATGCTTAGCATTAGAAATCTTAACAGGCTTACTATTAGAAATCTAAATGTACAAAAAAAAGCATATCAATATTTTCAACTAAAAAAAATATGCATCTAATTAAACAGTTTAAAAATGTTTACTTATGTGTTTAAATGTTTAATGTGTTTAAATTTTAAAACATTCAAGTTCTAATTCACAAAATGCATATAAAACAATGCAAGCAGCAAAAATGACAACACTGTTGAAGAATAAGTATAAACATGCAAATTCAGGCAATCTAATTCAAAAATGCACGGTTAAAAATATTTAATTAGGATCACATCACATTAACTACTTACAAATGATTAAGAAACATTTTATTTAAAGGTTGAAATAAAAATATAGCAAAATTGCCAGACTAATTCTTAAAATTGCATTCAAAAATTCAACATTAAGATACTCTTGAAATATAAAAATTAAATTTAAAATATTGAAAAACTAAATTCAAAATATTAAAACTGCATCTTAACTCAATGGATAAATCAAAAATATTTATTTACATTAATTTAAACAATTATAACTTTAAACATATAATGAAAAATAAACAACAAGTTCTTCTAACCAAAATATAGTAATTATAGATATTAAATATTGTATAAAATACATGAAAAATATATAGATGTAACTATATAACTTTGATCAAAGAAAAATAAGCAAAATATGTATATCAATACAATACCTAGCATGTTCACATTCAACTTTCCCTTTATAATTATGTACAAACTTTGGTGGCAAACAATCATCAGCTACAGCCCGTGCAATAAAATTTCCAAGTACCTATGAACATAACATATGATTAAAACAAAAAATTATAGGGGAATATTTTTAATCTGTGTGATAAGTACTTTTGAAAATAAATTGCTTATCAAATTTTATTTAGTAACCAAACAAACCTTTCGCATTCAAAATATGTACCTATATAACACAATGCTCATGCAACCTGACCAGACATTATTTCATAACTAGCTGTATGGCCCGGCGTTGCACCGGCTTCTCTACTTTTATAAATTTTCCCTTCCCTTCACAAAATCATTATGACCAATATTCTTTTTTTCGAAATTATTTTGACTTCTTTGTTTCTTCCCCTCCGCTAAGCCGGGCATTTACCGAGTGTATAACTTAATACCCATGAGAATTTCCTCTTTAACTCATGACGTTAGAACTTCCATGTGGATGTGTATGCATACAATGTGAGTGCTGGCTCGGCATCACTCAGGTTCTCATTTAACATTTACCCTTCCTTTAAAAAAAATCAGCAATGTCAATATTCTTTTTTGAAATTACTTTGACTTCCTTGTTTCTCCCCCCCCCCCTCGCTTAGCCTAGCGTTGCACAGGTTTTTACCTAGTGAATTACTTAATCCCGACGGGAATATCCTGTTTCACTCAGGACAATACTTCTGTGTGTGTATGTACGCAATGAGAGTGATTTCTATAACTATGTCATTAAAATCCCCATTTTCAAAATTTGTTCATTTCTTTTTGTTGTAAGACGGGTTTTATTCCTTTCTATTTAATATGGCATTGCACGAAGATATTCGAATGCATAACTATGGAGATTCCCCTTCCTTTATCGAAGTTCCTGGTATGTGTGTGATTCCTATATTAACGTCATTACAATTCCCTTTTCGGAAATATTTTTCAGATCTTACTGATGTAACACGTATCTGATGGAAAAAAAGTATATTATACAAAACTAACCGATTGATTATTTTATAATAAAATTAATTAAAAATGTTCATTTAGCAATTCATTGTGACATATCGTTTGCTTAAAAAAATGGCAGAAAAAGAAAAAATCTTGTTAATTGATATCCATCTCACTGGTTAAAAAGAAGAGAAGGGGAGGAACAAGGTTGTCGAATTTATTTTATGGGCCATGCCCTGTAAGCACTCAAAATCTGGAATTCTCGTGGTGGTTTCCCACAGTTAATTATAACTGCCTTTTGGCAATTTTGGCTACCACCAAAGAACAGCCAAAGAACAATGCAAAATTCATTTAAAAAAATTGCAAGGAAAGAATTGCAAAGTGAGTGAGTGAGTGAATATTAAAGTCGCACTGTCTACCTACTTGAGGGTTTTTGGCAATGGACCTCGAAATTTTCAACCATGGTTAAGTGACGAGGACGACACCTGAGCCTGCTCTCATCTCTCTTAATTACCACACTACACCAACGCTAGGCCGTTTGAGCTTTAGACAGATTCCTCATGCAAATTTCAATTAAATGTCATCAAAATTGTCAAAAGGCAGTTATAATTAACTGTGGGAAACCACCACGAGAATTCCAGATTTTGAGTGCAATTGCAATTTTTGGTTGCATTGCAATTTTGTTCTTGCTCAAAGAGGGATGGGTGTTGTGTTATTTCTACTCTTAACGAAAAAGAACACCCACCCAGTCAATCTGTCATATTCCAAGCATTTATTTATATAAATGCTTGGAGATCCTTTGTCTCAAGACTGCGCATGTACTCTTTTTCGATGGGATAACTTGTGACCCACCCTCTTCCCCCTTTTTTGAATTTGTCTACCTTCTTTTCAAATTGCAATTAAGCCGGCCTAGAGTTGGTGTAGTGTGGTAATTAAGAGAGATGAGAGCAGGCTCAGGTGTCATCCTCGTCACTTAACCATGGTTGAAAATTTCGAGATCCGTTGCCAAAAACCCTCAAGTAGGTAGACAGTGCGACTATAATATTCACTCACTCACTTTGCAATTCTTTCCTTGCAATTTTTTTAGAAAAAATTCAAAATCTTTGGAATCATGGTTCTCAACAATAGCCCTTGCATTGCTTTAAAGAGCAACACAAATAAACAGTCATTCATTTTCAAGTATTACTGATCAAATGATTTATATGAACAATCTTGATCAAGAAGGGGAACAAATATTTTGATTGAAAGTATTATTTTATCCATTAAAATATCTTTTGATATACCCAGGAAACAATCAAAACAGTGGTATTATTGGTATTATAATTTTATATTTTATGAGCATTACATGCACACTTAAAAAATACAAAAAAAAAAAAAAAAAAGTCAGAATGACTCTCCTAAACTAGTATATAAACAATATCAACAAGTACCCTTATGAGTAAACAAGTGTGGAGAAACATGTCAAACATATGAACAGAACCCAATTTTGAAACACAATAACATGACTTTCCCAAATCCAAAAGACATTGATAATATTACAGCTTTATTACCAGAGAATACTTTTTATTCCTCAAATTTCTCAAAAAGATTTAGAAAATTAAAGACAACAGCTGGAAAGAAAAATAAACTATATCTCAAGACAATTTGGTACACAATGATAATTTTACGTTCAACAAATCAGAAAACGTTCACGTTTATGTATAGAATTGATCTCCAGGACCAGATAATGTTATCGACAAACTCATAAAAGATACACAAAAATTCTCGGAAAAATCTTGTAAAATTGTGACGGGTTCTTACGCGTTTCACTAACCTTCTCGTATATTCTTTAATGTTTTATTTATTTCAACCAATCTCCACCGGGAGCCAAAGCGTGATTTATGCAAATGAGATATTTTATATAAGTTCAGGTTTAGCGAGTTAGAAAGGAGAATGAAGTGAAATGAGAAAGTATTGTCAAGTGTAAACATAGATGTGGTGAATAGAATCTAACGCATCGTCGTGGATAAAGATTATAGAAGAACTTCAGGAATAGCTAAGAAATAAGTTGCCTCTTAAAACGAAGAATCCTGATTTCAAGTTGACCCAATCAAGATCTTAAAGAACCAACTAGATGAACCTGCCATAACATAAGAAATCAGGTTAGTTATTGATTCCAAATAAGTATAAGTGTGTAGTTTTAATTGTACGCGTCGATCTTTCGTAGATTCAGATAGGATTCCGTCGTTCATGATTATTGAACCCTTCTTATTCTCCACTGTGTTTTATTGTTCTTAAAATTGAATAGCATTTGTGTAATCTCTTAATTAAGAAAAATCAATAAATAAGATTGATTTGTTAAAATGAGTACTGAATTTATTATTCATTCAACACGTTCGGATCCAGGTAATACCCGAAGGGGAGTTGATAATCTTAGGGGGTAGCGAGAGGCTACGACAAAATTGTATAATAGAATCTGGAAAGAACTCATTTTACTTCATTCACAGAAATATTCTATCATTATATTCTCAATTTAAAACCAGCAACTCAGTTTGAATTGCTACCTCATACACCATATTTAGCCCCCTCGGATTATTTTCTATTCCTAGACTTGGAAAAAATGACTCAATGGTCAAAGATTTTCCAACGATGAAAAAGTGATGTCTGCAGTTAATGGATATTTTGAGGAGCAAGATAGTTTTTATAAAAAAGGTATCGAACTTATTGAAAATCGCTGGGAAAAGTGTAGAGAGCTAAAAGAAGATTATTTTGAAAAATAAATTTATTTCAAAAAATTTTGTGTTTTCTTTGTTGGGTTGAGTATTTCTGGGACCACCCACGTAAAAGAAATGACAAATATTTTTTTACAAATTTTTTACACGATTTAGTATTTATAAATGACACATGGATAAATAACAGTATTTTCGTAACTTTTATCTAACAAAAATTGTACTTTTGTAGTCAAAAAAGATTTAAATCCTGGTTCAAAAATAACACTGCAAAACTTTAATTGACACAGTTAAAGAAATTGAAGTTTCTGGCTTAATATATTTGATTAAGTAAACTAGCATTTCAAATTTTTTTCACAGCTTTGAAAATGTACTTAAAAAACAAATATTTTAAAAGTTTAATATATACATGATGGAGTTACAATTGTACAAACATGTTTGTTGTATTTATACCCTTCTAATTAAAATCAGATTGTGTGGGGGGAACGGGTATGATTCAGCCAAAAAACCTGGTTTTCACAACTTGGATACAATGTCTTTCTTTATTCATGAACATTTCGAGCATCTACATATAGGTTACATGCCGCTTTTGAATAATTTTCAGATTTAAAACAATGATTTTGTCCTTTTTTAGTATATAATCAGTTATTTAGCATTCACAGACAAACGTTTATTTTAGAAAGCCAGAAAATCAGCCATTTTAACTTTCAATAGAACAGTTCAAGATTAGCCAGTATTTAAGAAATGTACAATACTTTTGTTGAAAACAACTGAAAGTTTTCTTCCTAGGCACAAACACATATTTAAAATTAAAAATCATTTTAGAAATTTTTCTAAAGTCGACACAGCTGAAAATATTTATACACAATTAAATGATTTTGCTAGTAAATTTTCTGATTTTATCCATATTTACACTGAGAGTTCCAAATGAACAAATCATGTAAGTGCCTCTTTTCTTTTTCACCAGTTCCTTCAAGTCTTTCAGCTTCACTATGTATGTTCTATTTTTACCATTGAAATACCTGCCTTTGAAAGAGCATTAGAATGTGTCTCAAGTCAAAAGAATAAAAAACTCCAGTCTACAAATTATTTAAGTATCCTGGAGTCAAAGCGTTTTCCCAATTATTTTTCTTATCTGTTGATCATTCAAACTTTAAAACTGAAGTATACTATAAATCTCAAAAAATTGAAGTAATGTCTTGTTAGATAACCACTCACATTGAAATAGTTGACAGTGCTGCTAAAACAGCATGCAGTGTAATCTATATATATAAAGGAGAAAAGCGCCTCACTCACTGACTGACTAATCACGATATCTCTGGAACTATTCAACCTACAGACTTGAAATTTGGTAGACATGTACATTTCATAGAGTAGACATCAGCTAAGAACGGATTTTCCGAAATTCGAAACACAAGGGGCGTTACGGGGGGTTAAGGGGCGTTATAAATAATTGTTTCCATGTTTAAATTACTCAATGTACAGTTTTGAAATTAGGTAAGCAGATTCCTTTCATACAGTAGAGAAGCACTACAAAATGAGTTTGGTGAAAATCGACCCCTAAGGGGCATTGCGGGGGGTTTAAGGGGCGTTTTAGATAATTTTTTCCATTTTTAAACTATTAGATGCACAGTCTTTAAATTTGATAAATAGATTCCTTTCATAGAGTAGAGATCAGTTACAAGATGAGTTTTGTGAAAATAGCCCCCCCAGGGGCGTTGCGGTGGACTAAGGGGCATAATAGATAAATATTTCCGTTTTTAAACTATCATATCTACCTACTTGAAAATTGGTAGGCATGTTTCTTTCATGGAGCAAATATCCGCTTCAAAATGGGTTTCGTGAAAATTGACCCCCAAGTGGCGTTGTAGGGACTTAGGGGGCGTTATAGATAATTACTTCCATTTTTAAACTATTTGACGCACTGTCTTTAAATTTGATAAATAGATTCCTTTTGTAGAATAATGATCAGTTAAAAAACGGGTTTTGTGAAAACAGATTTCTAAGTGGTGTTGCGGGGGATTAAGGGGCGTATTAGATAAATATATCCGTTTTTAAACTACTTCACCTACCTGCTTGAAAATTGGTAGGTAAGTTTCTTTCATGGAGTAAATATCCGCTACAAAATGGGTTTTGGGAAAATTGACCCCCAAGGGGTGTTGTGGGGGCAAAAAAGGGGGGGGGGTTTAAGGGGCATTATAAATTCAGATTTTTAAGTTATTAGACGTACAGTCTTGAAACTTAGTAAGCAGATTATAGATAATTATTTCCATTTTTGAACTATAAGACTCACAGTCTTTATATTTGATAAATAGATTTCTTTCATGGAGTAGACATCAGCTATAAGAAGGTTTTGTGAAAAGAGACCTCTAAGTGGCGTTGCGGGGAATTAAGTGGCGTAAGAGATAAATATTTTCGTTTTTAAACTACTTGACCTACCTGCTTGAAAATTGGTAGGAATATTTCTTTCATAGATTAAATATCCGCTACAAAACAGATTTGGGGGAAATAGACCTCCAAGGGGTGTTGCAGGGGGTTAAGGGCAGATATAAATAATTATTTCTATTTTTAAACTATTAGACACACAGTCTTGAAATTTGGTAAGCAGATTCTCTCATAGGATAGAGATACACTACAAAATGTGTTTTGTGAAAATAGACCCGTAGGTGGCATTGCGGGGGATCAAGGGGCGTTATTGGTAATTTTTTTTGCATTTTTAATTTATTGGAAGCACAGACTTCAAATTTTGCTAAGAATATTCCTTTCATAGAGTGCAATTCCCCTACAAAATGGGTTTTGTGAAAACAGACCCCGAAGTGGCGTTGCGGGGGCTCAAGTGGAGTTATAGATAATTATCTCCATTTTTGAACTATTAGACATACAGTCCTGAAATTCGATAAGCAGATTCCTTTCGTAAAGTAGAGAACCGCTACAAAATGGGTTTCGCAAATATCAACTACCAAGTTTGATTTCGGGAGATTAAGAGGCGCGTAATCGATAAATATTTCCATTTTTAAACTATTTGAACTCTTGAAAATTGGTAGCCATGTTCTTTTCATGGAATAGAGTTCCTCTAGCAAAGAGTAAAACGAAAATTAACCCCCTAAGGATGGTTGAGAGGGGTCAAGAGGAGTTACAGAAAAAAATTCCTGTTTTTAATTGTTAGACCCATATACTTGAAATTTGGTAAGCATGTTTCTTTTGTTGGATAGGGATCCACTAAGAATGTATTTTAAGCAAATCAAGTTTTTGGGGAGTGCAGGGGGTTACTGGGACGTATTGACAAAAAAAAATTTCTTTTTTCGAGCTACGAGAACTATAATAATGAAATTTGTTTCGCATTTTTCTTTTGTTGAATTGAAATCCGCTAAGAGCGGTTATTTTGGAAAACGGCTCTGAACGGGATTACGGGGAGTAAAACTTTTGTTTTTTTCTGTTAGATTTAGACTTGAAATTTGGCTTGCATGTTCAATTTACGGAGTAGAGATCCACCGAAAATTGGTTTTGCGGGAATCCACTTGGCTTTTGGGTTACGAAAGAGCAAACATCATTCTATACTTCAATTTTAGAGATTTTTAGAAAATACAAATTAGATGAGATCTGCCCTTTTTTTTATCAACAGGTGACAGTTACAGGTATAAGTATATTTTCCAATACAATCGAATTCTTAATGCTAGGACTTAGATATCAATAATTTATACATATATATATAAGCAGTAAAAAATTATAAAACATCATGAAATACCCAGCGAAGCGGGCGGGTAACGGCTAGTCACTTCTATAAACCGCCATCATAATATATTCAAAAGTATATTAAAACATCCATAAAAAAAACATCAGAACAATCAAAGGAATCTTCAGATATGTGATAAACTGCATTACATGAAGTTCATATTTCTCACTGAAACCCATTGCCACCTGGAAGACAAACGTTTTTTTGACACACTTAAGAATTGGTTACAAGAAACATACAGGTATATCTTTATGATAAAAGATCCCATATGTATCGTCATTGAGTATATTTACTTACTGTGAGACACATTTTAATGCAATGCTTAACAACTATAAACTAGACACATAAATTAATTTTTCTTTAATACAATTCTACTCAAGTTTTTTTTTTTTTTTAACCTGATACTAACTTACATCAAAGACCTATAATTCAACAGTTTCTACAAGGAATAAATAATGTTGAAGTAAATGGGGAAACTTTACTCTTTCTAAAATTTTAAAGTTATCACCATGAACATGAAGTAATGACTAGGTGTCTGAATATATTTGCATGAGCTTAAATTTTATGAAACTATTTTGCTGAAGCATGTGTTCCTATACATAGCTAAGTTTTTACTGGCTGAAGGGAGGATGCATTCAGTATTCAGAATAGAAAAGGATAAGATGTAACAAAAAAGACAGTAGATTGAAGCCCCCAAATTAAAAGATTCAAATATGAAAATACATTTGCTGCTTTGTAATCTGGTCTGTATGTGCATGAGTGCATGTTTGTAAATAAAGTTTGAAATGAAGCAAAACTAGCTAATCAGCCATAAAATTAATTCACTATTCCATTACTATATCTTTCAACAATTTACTATACTCGATGTATGATAAATGATCTCAATATAGACATTTGGCCAAATGATCCCTTAAAAAAAATCTTACCAAAAAATTTTTAAAAAAATTTTTTTTTATATTATCTAGAAAAAAATTACATTATATTGCATTACATTACATTATACATGTACAAAGAGAAGCTAAATTACTAAGTAAAGGAAAACTCCACTTAATATTGTAAATCGGTGACTCTAATGTATTGCAATTCATTCCTATCAAATTTTGTTAAAATAAAGGTAAATAAAAATATTTAACCAAAATTAATGAAAAATTATAAAAAGGTACAAATTTTAAAAAATGCAATACTTAATGCTTTTAAATGAAAAACATTTAACTAAAAATCAAAGACTTT
Source organism: Trichonephila clavata (assembly GCA_019973975.1). Taxonomy (NCBI): domain Eukaryota; kingdom Metazoa; phylum Arthropoda; class Arachnida; order Araneae; family Nephilidae; genus Trichonephila; species Trichonephila clavata. The sequence continues at coordinate 74,017 of BMAO01025728.1, forward strand.
TTGCACACACACACCTCCCCTCCCTTTCATGCAATAATAACACAGAATATCAATTTCTAATTTTCCCCTTGCTTTATAAGGCTCCTTTCTTCATTTGGATCATTTGCTTTTTTTCATTTCAAATCATTTCACGTGCTCTTCCAAAACAACATTGCATAATTCTTTAAGATTATTCAATGTGAAGCTTTTTTATTTTCTGTTTGCATATCTTCCTCGAATACAATTTTCTTGGAAGTAAAATTATTTGTAGCTATACCATATCCTTATGCTTATTTGCAAAGATCTTTCAAACTGAAAAATCATTCGTTTTTTTACCCTTCATATCTCAGCAAATGATATCTTGGCATACCCTTCATATCTTGGCATTTTACTAATTTTTTATTTTTCTTGTAAATTTAATATTTAACATTTTTTTTGGTTTATCACTACAAATATCAAATTTTCATTTATCATTCATATTAAGGAATGATGTATATAATAATTTTAAGAGATACAATCATGTGAGGTGAATCAAATTACAATAATAACCCATGGGCATGTTATTAGGCTATTATAAAGACTGAAGTAAATTACCTCTGTAGACTGTATCTGCCATGAGCTTCAGTCTTTAGGCGATAGTGCAACCAATAATTGTACTTACTTTTTTTTAACAAATTAGTATCTTTCATTCTGGCAGTATTATTTAAGAGGAAAACACCTTTGGCAAGAATATTTAAATTGCAAAATCATTTTAAACCATAATATAGGGAATCTCTCAATCAATACTGATTGAAATTACTCGAAATTGTTAATTATACTTTAGAGAATTCAACACTGAGTTATGCAACAACAAGCAAAATATTCCTCAATTCTCTCTCCTGATCATGAAATCTACAATACTACAATCAGATGAGAAAAATTTGAGAACTGATACTTCACTTACCAAATTCTCATCTGAGAATCAAATAAAGCAATGAAAATAATGCATGGCTACAAATCAAATACGCAATTCACACAGGCTAATCAGATACACAATTCAGCATCACACTCAACCACAAGAGTTTTAAAAAATACACAATTTCAAACATAAAACTTAAGGCAACAGTACACAACACATTAAATGTAAATTGTACACATCAAATTCAAAACAAGTTTGATCCATATTCACAGAAAAGACATAAGATAAACCTACTTTTAAAAAAATTTCCAAAAAAAAAATTAGAAATGCTCAAAACTTTCTCTTTTTCTCATAATTTCACTTGTTTATAAATTTAATAATAAAATTAACTTACTGTAGCAGCATCAGGTGTGTCGAGTATAAGATCAGAAAGATTTTTCAACATTAAATCAAATCCAGTGGCAATATCCTCCTGCAGTAGTATACGTCCATACATGTCAGACAGCAAAACAGATGTCATTTCCCGGTGAGAAGGTTTACGTTCCATAGCAAGACTAACTGCCATTGAAACTAATTGTGGTCTAAGCTTACCAAGGTTCAACTCTTCAAGACACACCTGATAAAGAAATACATTATTAGCATGATTTGTAATAATTAAAAATTTAAAAAGTAAATAATGAAAATGAATAACTTTTATGATCCTAATTTTAAAAGAAAATTATGCATAAATATTATACTTCTTTTCAAAAAATGTCTAACATTACCAATTATTTCTTTTATCGCTTATTTTTAATGTTTTTAAAGGACTCATCACTTATTTTTAATGCACTGATAAATATAAATCTAATGATAGTAATAATAGTTCAGATAAAGCATTCATTTTCAAAATTTATTAAATGATTCTTGTTGAGAGACAGAGTATTTACTTAAAAAAATGCAATAAATAATCTATTCATTACAAATCATAACAAATGAAACTTTTTCTACCTCATTCTAACTCTTTTAATTATTAATAAAATATACATTTAAACATCTATAAATCAATTTTATGATTATTTTAATCTCTCCTTTTTTGATGTTTTTAATTTTGACAACAAAAAGTTAAATTAACCAAATGTACAGGATATCTGGAAACTTAACGATAAGCGGGCACGAGGTGAAAGGATGGTCATATCTGTTCTGAGAAAAATATTCAAAAAATTCCCCAGCACTTGGATGAGCACATTTTTGACAGTATGGAAAACTGACACACTTCATCATATAATTTGCTATTATGACCCCAAATTTCACAATGATTTTATCACTAATGTCATCTCACATATCCATACTACTAATCACAGTCACAAGTGAGAAAAAGACATTTGCTGGTTTAGTTAATATTAACATAGTTTGTGTGAATCAGGATATAAAAAAAAAGATTTCTCACCTAACCTTGACTTTCTATAAAAACAACCCCAGGCAAGTTTCTCAAAGTTGGCAGATTTAGTTAAGATTTCAAAATGCTACAACACTTGTTTTTTTCTATGTAAACAATCATAGGGATTTTTTTTTACTTGCAGAACATCTTTTTAAAAATACCTTTGTTGATACCTTCCATTACATCAGGGGTCTGCAACCTGTGGCAGGCAGTACAATTCTCAGTGGCACTCAACACTACTCTACAAATATGTCAATATTTGAGTAGATGGAAGTTGATAAATTTGTAATGAACTTTATTTGACAAACATTTTGAGAATTATAGACATTTACGGAGTTACGAAAAAATCTGAAAATTAATTCTAAAGATAAATTTACAGCTATTTAATAAATTATTGAATGTTGTTGCTGGAGAAATTTAAGAGTTTTAAAAGAGAAAATTGCATGCAGTCTGCTTTCCACTTTTGGTTCTACATATGACAGTAAAAAAAATATTTCAAGTCTGGAAAGAAATTCTTTAACAACTGAATACTCCAAATTGTGTCAAATTTAAAGTCATGCATTATACCCAATTCTGCGATATGAAAGTAGAACAATGCAAGCATTAGGTTCGCATTAAAATTTATATTTACTTTTTATTTAACTGTAATGAAGGAAAATGCTTAGATTTTATGTTGTCTATATCTTACTTTAATATGTTTTAAAATACATAATATGTGTACAATTTTAATTATTTTTATTTTCATTCAAGAAATATTTGTATTTTATGCTGTTTATTTTTATGTTAAGAAATATCTTTAAATTATGAAAAATTAATGTATAATAAAACTGTAAATATTTAAATTATAGACTTCTATTCTCTGATTCTGTATGCATTATCAAGGAAATCGAACTGTTTCAAAAATGTCCTACTGTGTGGCACACTGAGTCATACTGGTAGATTTGTTTAGCATGCCACAGCTCAAAGATTGCCAACCCCTGCATTACATCATAAAGTACTGTGACATCAAATTCCACAATGAACTTTTCACTAACTTGATCTTTCATAGCTGTTCTATAGATTACAGTCAAAAATGGAGCAAAAGCTTTTGCTGGTTTTGTTAAAATTAATGTAGTTTGAGACGGTTTGAGAAAATGTCACCTAACTTGACACTTCATAAAAAGAAAAATATAATATACTACTCTAAGCAAGTTATTTCAATAGATGGTCCATTTAGTGACAATATTAAATAGGTATAACACTTGCTACATTTCTATTCATAATAGTTATTGCCATTTTGTTTTCTTTTACAAAAAATTGAATTCATTTTAAAAAACTGAATCTTACGTATGTAATTCAAATGAAGTAATAAATTTAAAAATTTCATAACACTTTGATGAAATAAATTTTAAGTGTTTATCATCTACACCAGTGATACTCAAACTGCAACCCGTGACCGCTTGTGGCCCACCGACCTTTCCTGAGTGACCTGGTCATGGCATATTGCACCGAGAAGTTCTATTATTTAAAGGTTAATGTACTAAAAATTTAACAGGAAATTTTGTCAATCTAGCAATCAAATCTATCAACTTGTTATTTTTTTAAAGTACAATGTAAACAAGCTTGATGATGAATGATGAAAGGAAATCGAAAAACTAAACCATAATTCAGTAAAAAATGCAATAAGGGTAAATAATTTTTGTGCATTTTTGATAAAAGGGTTAATATAGTACTAAAATAAAAGCCAAAAAAATTAGTCTTATAATTTGATCAGTTTTGCTCTGTCCAAAGTTGCTTTGATCTTGTAGTTCTAGTGGTTTTTCGCCATTATCCTCATGTTGCGGCCTGGGTGAAATACCTGTCATATGTACACACATACACAGCCCCAGTAAAAGAAATTGACAGGGTTTAAATCTAGTGAATAAGCTGACCATAAAATTGAACCATGACATCCCATCCACCTTTTCGGATATTCAACATCCAAATACTCATGTTCAGAATGTATACAATGCATTGGGCATCCCTCTCATTGGAACCACATGTCCCTATAGATGTTGAGTGGCACATCTTCCAGATGGTTTGACAAATTGCATCAAAAAATATTCATGTATTTGGCTCCATTTAAACTTTTGGGTAACTTAAGCAATCCATTCATTTCTTCGTTTAATATTCTGGTCCACATATTGATTTTTAATTGAAATTCGTATAGGTCTACATACATAAAATGCTAGTTTTCCATATGCCATCCATGTAAGTTATGCAAGTTTATACTCATATAGAGCAGCAACAATTACTGTCTCATTCTATTGCTCTGTCTTTTAGTGTCCACTGCATGTGTCATTATAATTCATTTTTCAGAATCTTTGAGTAGAAGACTAATGTTTCAAAAATGTGATTCATTTAAGTATTACAAAAATGTTTTATACTTTATTTTTAAATTTATTGCTTGATTTGAGTTACATACTTAAGATTCAGTTTTTTTAAATGTAGTCATTTTGTAAAAGAAAACAAAATGGCAAAAATTGTTATGGATAGAAATGTAACAACATTTAAATATTGTCACTAAATGGATTATCTTTTAAAATAACTTGCTCAGAGTAATATGCAATATTTTTTTATGAAGCATGAAAGTTAGGTGGCATTTTCTCAAACTACGTTAAATTTGACTAAATCAGCATATGCTTTGTCTGACTGCAATTACTAGTATGGTTATGTAAGGAGGCGCTAGTGAAAAAATCCTCGAAAAAATGTGAAATTTATGTTCACAGCAACTAATAACGGGTGTCAATTTTCCACACTTCCTCAATTATACAAGTGCTAGGGAATTTTTTTATATTTTTCTCAGAACAGATATGACCCTACCTTTCACCTCGTGGTTGCTTATCATTAGTTTTAGGACACCCTGTATAAAAACTTATCTTAATATATGCTAAGTATATACCCTCTAAAGAAAGAATTTAATACAAAGAATAGTCATGATTTTTTTATGATGAAGTACATTGTGCAAAGATGGTTCAGTTGAAGCAATAGCATTATAATTATGATGGATGTTTTACAAATGCTTTATAATTAGAGACAAAAGGCTTGGACTAAGTTTTACAAATTCAATCAATACACTGTAACATATAAAAATCTACATAATAATTTACATTTAAGAATGTAGCCTATAAGCTACATATGCTCTATATGCATAGATTTATTTTTAAATACATCAAAATACTAATGCCTTAATATATCAGGGATATGCAATTTCTAAAAGAATATTCAATGAGAGATTTGATCTAAGAAAAACTTTTTTCACAAAAAACTTAGAATAAGTGTTGACAAACACAGCAGCAATATTTACAATAACTAAAAGTAGAGAGCATAATTGAAAAAAATAATTATAGAGGAAATAATTTTGTAGAAATGATTTGTAGTTGAGAATTTCCGATTTTCACATCGTTAAAACAAACGAGCATCATTAAAGGACTGTCATTTTATATGTTTTTGACATATATATTCACTAGGATTTGAATAAATAGAAACAAGCATCAAAGCAAATGATCTTGGTATATTTTTCTCATCCCATATTTACATAAGATTAAATAATGAGATTTACACATTTTCTTTGAAAAAAGTATCACTCTGGCTCTTTCTACCCTTATCAAAACTAAATAAAAAGAACTATGTCATGTTATTAGTTTTTAGAAGAATTTGATACTCAAAAAAGATCTTTATATACACCAACATAACCTCAAACATAATACCTCAACAAACAACATATCTCAACAAACATAATCTCAAAAAGTAAAATTATACAACAAAGAACATCATTAAAGCACAAAGTTGATCACTCTATTGAAACTTCAACTATTGCACTTGCATGAAAATCTTGAGAGCTATTAGAATGAAAGACCTACTGCATATAGTTTAACTATTTATTAAATAATGAAGATCCACTATAACACCTAACAGCTTATTTATGGTTAAAGGAAATATGAACTTGTATACCTAAGATTACTTATCATGATTCAGCAAATAAGTGACATTTCATTTGTACAAGATTAATGTTACATTCATAGCTATCTTAATATGAAATTGCAATACTTCTAAGTACGCTACTAGAATCCTTGGCTAATTTAAAATAGCTTCCAGCCAAGCCAATAGCTTAAAACCAAGTGAAACTTAAGTATAGATTAAATTAACAAACACACATCATACTAAAAATTTACTACATTTACCAATTTACCATTAAATTATATGAAAAATACAAAAGACATTAAAAAGTGAAAAACAATGCTAACAATGACTTCTTGGGTATCACCATGTTCAAAATATTCATGTATTACAGGATCCACAGTTTTTTCTAAATCTTCAGAAGTTAACTCAGGGGCTATAGCTTCAAATTCACAGTCATCCTAACAAAAAGAAAGAAAACATAACCTATTCATACAAATGAATAACTAAATTTCTAAAAGAAACATAATTAATAACATTAAAAACTCTGATGGAAATTTAGTTTTTGCTTATTTTGATTTTGCACAGGTTCTCGATTATTGTGAACATAAAAATTCATATTTTGATACAAAGCAATAAATTCATATAATTAATTAGCTTTGGAACAAGATAAGACAAATTACTGCTATTTCATTCTAATCCTCCTGACTTCTGTTAAATAGATGCAAAATTTAAATTAAAACTAGATGAGAATTTCAGAAAAAGTTAATGTGAAAAAGTAATATACATACAATATTTGTACTGTTTCTTAAAATTTTTTGTATGGACATTATTTTTAATAAATCCAAAACTAAAATTCTTTTACTTGAAGAGCTAATAATCTCAAAAAAGAGTGCAAAATTTTCATATTCTCCCCCATTTTAAAAAAAATATTCTATCTTCATAAATTCACACAAAACTGCTGAATATTCATTCCTAAAAAAAAAATTTATTTTTAATTTTAATGAAAGGCACACCTAGTAATTAATCTATGAACCATAAAAAATAGTAAGCAAATACATACTGAATTCATGTATTTTCAAAACATTTTAATTTCACACAGATTATTTAGCATTAATAATTTCTGGATAAGGTTCCAAATAGCTTATTGCAGTACACTAAAACATCCGTATGTTTTTAAAACCATACTCCTTTTACATAATTACATATTACGCCTTATTATAGAGAGCGCTATATTATAACTAAGCATTTATTAGTCATGAATATTTTTAAAATTTTAAAATTATTGGAGCTATGCTTCTATTGAATTGCACATATTTGACCAATAATATTCATATTACTTCAATGATGATTGTCTCTCCTACTTAACACTTACGACACATCTCCCATACCTAATTTCGTGGGGGAGAGAGAGTTAATTTTTAACACGCTTTTATAAGTTTCACTTGTATGTAACAGAATCTTTGAACTCAATTTTTACCCACTTTCAAAGGTCAGATTAATTCGAAATTTTGCACACTTGTGAAGGACCGGTGACAATACAATAATATAATTTTGTTCCATTGTCCTGATCAGGACATCAGGAATAACGATTTCCAGATTTGACGACTAATTCCCTATACCACTTCCAGATTTGGAAACTAACTCCCTATACCACTTCCAGATTGGGCGACTTATTGCATATACCATTTTTAGATTTGGTGACTATTTCCATATACCATTTCCAGATTTGGCGAATATAAGGTTAAGATGCAACCCTAAAAATGAATACACTTGTGGTTAATAGAAATTAAACAAACAAAAAAAGTGTTCCTTATGTGAGGAAGGGTGGGTGGGTGGGTGTCAGTTATTTCTTACCAAAATATAAGCAATTGTCTAGTTTTTTTGAAAATTGAAATAAAAAAAAAAAAAAGACTTGTGCATGTGAAAAAAAAATAATTTATGTTCTAACTGCTAAATATTTTTTAATTTTATAACGCAATACGTTTAGAAGTGATAATACGAATTAACAATATAGCAATACGTTTAAAAGGTGATAACATGATTCACATGATGCAGGACTGATCCGAGGCCCCAGAAACGAAGAGAATATAAATACCCTTCATACCCGTTAATTAATATCCATTGAAGAGAAAGACTAATTCCCTATCCCCCCTTCCTGCTCCAAATATCAAATTCAAGGATAAATTCAACAATAAGTAAATGATAGTTTGAAAAACTAAAAAAAACATGCTTTTATTGTAGATCGAACTAAAAAATTAAAAATAAATTATAGCTTATAAAAAACACTCTTTTATAGTGGATCGAACTAAAAAATAAAAAAATTATTCTTAATATAAAAATAAAATGATAAACCAAAAAATTAATGTCATGATAAAAGCACGAGGTGCTCTGCACTACATTTTTACACTAACACAGCATTTCAGAATAGAACTAGTAAGAAATTATAACAATTAATATAAAGCACCCCACGCTTTTACCCCAATGACATTAATTTTCTCATTAATCATTTTATTCTTACATTAAGAATTATTTTTTTACTTTTTAGTTCGATCTACAATAAAAAAGCATGTTTTTTAGTTTTTTATAAACTATAATTTGTTTTTTAATAAAAGAAAGAATTTGTGTGTATGTCTGATATACTACAAGAACAGAATAACCCAGACATGTGAAATTTGGCAGGCTGAAACAATAGGTCATGATAATGTGCACCCTGAAGAGATTTTTTCAAAATTGACTCTTTATAGATTTTTTTTAATTCAATTTTTAAGTATTTTCCTACAGCCTAGGTGATATGAGATCATATGACCACACATTTATCTTTGAATGTGAAAATTTATTCAATAAGTTTTTCACGGATTATTATTTATCACTATGCTTATTCTTTTATATGTTCTTTGTGGCAGAATTGGTTGGTTTTGCCTACAAATCATTGGTAAAAACAGAATTCTTTAAAAATTGATTTGGTATGACTTTCAGCTTGGATATGATATAATTCACTGAAGATTATATAAGACGATTAAATGTACTTTATTTTTCCACTAATATAGGTATTTTATTTGAGTTGATGTTATAATTTCTACTTCAGTGTAAGGTTATTTCATATTCATTCATGTTTTTTTTTCTTTTTTTTTCTATTTCAGTTTTTCAAATTTAAGATTTTCTGATATGTGTTTTGTTTCTTTGGAACTCCCTATGGTAGTTTCATCAAAATTAAGCTTTTAATTTATCTGTTTTAGATAGTCTTTGATTCAAATTAGTGCTATAATTTCTATTTCAGTGTAAGGCTGTTTCATATTTATTTATTTTACGAATTACCCATTTCTTGAATAATGCATTTTTATTGTTTAGTGATTACATATGGTTTATAATTTCAAATAGTAATGCCTTCAGTACAATTTGAGGCACAATTTTATCAATTCTGAGCATATTTTATCTGTTTTAAGTAGCTTTTTAATTTAAGTTAACGTTGCAATTTATTTTTCAGCTGAAGGCCATTTTACATTTTTATGGTTATGATTATTTTATGAACTACATTGCATTAACTTATTTACATGCTTTTACATATACCTTTTTGTTTGATTATTTCTTATAAATTTGTATAGTTTGCAATAATGCATGTCAACAGCTGAATGAAATGACAACATTCCTTTTAAGTTCTGTTTGTAACCCACTAAAACACTAAATTATCTGACAGAGTTTTAAAATTCTTTGGAAATTGTTCATATGTTTTGGAATTCTCAGGCTCTTTCTCTATAATGGAATCAGACTATCCATTAAAAATATTATGCCCCATGTGTTGTATGTTATTGGAGCTACTATTTTTCCTGAACAGGCCAGTGGTAAAGATATTTTCCTCCAAAAATTCCTATTATAACAGATCGCCACATTCCACTTTAAACAACTCAATTCATGATTTGTTTCAACTTGCTATGAGTATCAACAAAGCCCAAGATAACTCTTCAAACCATCGGCCTGTATCCGAGACGTTTTTGTTTTCCTGATTAATAACTTAATGTTGATTATTTAAGAATTTGAAGCCCCATTTTGGGGTTCTTATCCATTATGAGGACCAACAATTATTTTTCCAATATGACAGATGATGTTACCAATCTACAGCTGTTTCTTGGCTCTAATCCCATCTGATGCTGATACTATGACACAAAAGTGAATTTTTCAGCAGAACAATAAATTTTCAGGTTTGGTAAACAGTATCGCAGACTCTGAGAACTAATTCATCACAATTATCAATGCTACACCGACAAACAATGAAATTACACCTTCACTTCTTGCCTACTTTCCTCTATAGGTCATGATTGATTCGTCAAAAAAAAACTTTTGTAAAATTTCTTTATGTTGGAAAAAAATTTTTTACTTTTCTTTGTTCATTGACAAATTCAAAATCTTTCTTGCTGTATGACGTATCTATACATGGCCTCTAACTAACTCCTTGGGGATTCTTTAAGGGAAAGAATTATTTCAACAAATTTTCACTGAAGATAAGAAAACGTGATTATGCAAATTAAGTTTATTATATAAATTCTGTATTTGCGAGTTTTGAGAGTTAGTGAAGTGAGAATCTAAGATTATTGAAGTGAGAATCTAAGATTATTAAAGTGAGAATTGAAGTTTACCAAAGTGAGGAAAGCTCGGATGTGAAGTGATCAAGCCAACTATTAGTGTTCAAGGCCTCAACTAAAGGATTTTGAATTGCAAGAGTTCAGGTACTGTGCTCATTATTTAAATAGAAGTTAGAGAGTTAAATCGTTAATGCACGTCCGAGGTAAAAACGAGCTAGTATAAGTTATAGTAGGAATATAATTGAGTGTCTAAATATTATCCCCATGCCATCTGGTCTCACCTTCGCGCTCTAGTTGTTGATCAAAACTATCTTAATTGGATTATTATTGTGTCTGTGCTGAATATTGTGACAAATTAGTTCCTTCAATTAGTTCCTCCCACACATCTAGCCAGGTCTGAGAGTAGACAAGGGGGGTTACAGTGGTACCAAAATAGTAAAAAAAATTTAGCTAACAGTAAAACAGAAAGAAAATAGCATTTAATTCAAACTAATTGCTACTAACAGATTGACAATATCTGAAAACAGTGTCCTCTATTTATAATAGCAACTGCTATGAACAAAATTTTGGATTGTTTTCCACATGCTGCCATATTTGGATGCATGGTCCTTTTAACTGTAAAGTACTTATCTTTCCTTCCAATGGAAAGAAAATTAACATTGTTAATAAAGAAGATCTATGGATGATGAGATGGACATGAAAGTAATTTTCTGATATATTTTTTTCTTATGGAGTTCTTTAAAATCAAGTGTTAATAAAATTTGGTACTTACGTATTAAAGCAACCAGGCCAAAATTCGCATAAATCGCCAAATTTGGCGACCCTACTACGACAACCCTACGTGTTATACTAGGTTTTTCGTAAAGAAATTATTTTGCTTACTGGTTAGATTGAATGCCGTGAAATACTTTAACTATGGGTAGTTGGGATCTGCCTGAGAGTGAAAAAGATGCTGTTGAATTGTTACAGGGATATGGAATTATACCGAACGAACGTATTTGTAAAAATTCTCATAAAATGAAACTGTATTTTGGAAAGCAAATCTTCCGGAAATGTAACGTCGAAGAGTGCAATCAACACTTGGGTGTGAGAACCGGAAATTGGTTTGAAGGTAGCCGAATTTCATTTGTGACAGCGGTGTGCTTCATTTATTGTTGGTGTAAAGAGTTAACCTCAATTAAATTTTGTGCGGAAGAGCTGGGAATTGCTGACAAAACTGTTATAGATTGGAACAATTACATGCGGGAGATATGTGCCCTTGAAATGGATGAAAAAGAAAGAAAGTAAATAGGCGACGAAGGACTTATTGTGGAAATAGACGAAAGTTTATTTGTAAAAAGAAAAAATAACACTGGGCGTGTACTACCACAGCAATAGGTTTTCGGAAGAATTTGCCGAGAAACGAAAGAGACTTTTTTGGTTACTGTACCTAACAGAAGCGCCGTTTACCCTCATGGAAAAAATTTGCGAAAATATCAAGGAAGGAAGCATTATTTATTCGGATTGCTGGAAAGGATACAAGACAAGTGAGTTGGAAAATGCTGGATTTCTGCATGGAACTGTTAATCACAAATATAACTTTGTGGATCCCGACACGGGCGTTCACACACAACATGTAGAGCGCATGTAGGGCTCAGCCAAATGGTGCAACAAAAAACATAGAGGAACAGCCTGTCATCATCTTGACTCCCATACCTTATCGAATTTATATGGCGCCAAGCTCAAGCTGTTAATGGCGAAGACGGTTTTCAATCAGTGCTAAAAGCAATAGCCAAAAGATTTCCGCCAAAAAAATAATTCTGCAATTTATTCAAATTCGAAACCAGAAGGGTTTAATTGCTATTTTATATTTTAAAACAAAATATAAAAAACTGTATTAAAAATTATCTGTAATTAATAAATGTACATTTTCTTTCTATTCATACTTTCTTACTCAAACTTACAAATCGCGCCAACCTGGTTGCGATAATACGCAAGTACCTAAAATTTTTTGTCACGATATGCTTTAACTTTACTTCTGTCAATCTGTTCATGTAGTTTTTCGAAAATCGTGTTTATATACATAGTATACATTTAATATTTATATGCATCATACACACACAATCCAAATCACACACATTTAATTATCACTATAGTTGTTTGCATTATATTCATTTGTTGGTTTGTAACAGAATCACAATTCTTTTTTAAATAAAATGTTGAAAAAAGAACTATTTCAAAAATTATATTTTAGTTTTTTTATCCGATTCATCCCAGTTGATAGTAGTTTAATTCAACTTGGGCTTGTTTTTCAGTTTTACATAGTTAGTTTTTTGTGATTTTATTTAATGCTAAGTTAATTTCCAGTTGAAAGCTATTTTACATTTTAGAATACACCGTCTTCCATCAGGCTAAGCCCTCATTTAAAAAATGAAATGCTTTCTTCCTGAAATTTGTTTCAGATAGTAAATATTATTAAGACAAGAGATAGTAAAAGGATTATCAATACTCCTTTTAACCATCTCTGATCTTGTTCACTATTTAAATTTCATAAATATATGATGAAGTAAGTAATGATATCAATTGGCAAAACTCTGAGGGCTATGTTCTTAATTCCATCCTTGTCAAGTGCTTTGTTATTTTGTAGTTTCAAGATAATGTTGATTACTTCTTGAGGTGAAGTCACTGATGCAGTATGGAGTCTGGTTCTGCAGCTAAGGAAGGATTCAACATTGTCTTCTACATATTCATTGAAGATGTCATCATTTGGAGTAGAATTTTCTTGGAAAGGAGTTCTCAAGTGAATCAGCAAACAAGTTATCCTTAGTAATGTAATGGAGGGCAGAAAGTCTAAAAATAGTTGGAAAATGAAAGTTTTTTTAAAACCTAATTGACATGAAAAGAGAGTCTTGAAGAAGCAGTAAACTCCAAGTCTAATTTTTAAATAAATCCTTTTAATTTCTTTTTGAAGCTTATTAAATTGAGTTTCAAGAGGAGAATAGTGTTTTGCCACTCTTTTTTGAGTCCATTTTAAGTATAATTGATCCTTGATGGCAGCAAATAGTGTTGAGTAGTCTATTGTTAGTTCTAAAGATGCTACTACCGTATTTGCTTGAATCTAAACCTTACTTTTTTCCAATATTAAAGCTACTGAAAATTGGTTGTGGTTTACAATCGAATTAAAAAATGCATTGGATGGAGCAATTTAGAGCAATTACAGGTTCTAAACTATTTTACACAACTTTTCATTTTTCACAAAGACTTGATGAGAGTTTGGAGTGTGGGTTAGATTCGAGTAAATACGGTATTACTACGAGCATTATGGAATGCAGAGTTAAAATTTAGAATAGTTTTCAAAACAGTTAAGAGTTAAAAATCTTAGGGTTGCTTAAAGAGAAGAAATAAGAATCTCTTGAAATTTATTACAATTAGGAAAAAGAATAGGCCCTTAGAGCAGGTGATCCAAACTCACCTCATAGAAAACAGGGTTGATAATCGATTACTAGAGAGTTTAGAAATGGAGGTTGCATTGATATTGTTCATCCCTTTGGAGATTCCAATGTGTATTGTAGTATTTCTGCAGATCCAGTGAAAATAGATTAGTTCAAGTGGGGCATGAAAAGTGATACCTGTATAATCACAGAATCTTCTGATTGTATATACCACAAGATTCTACTGGGTGACAGAACTTCAGGAAGCTTGTTTTCATTGAGGTCGCCCAGCAACAAGGATATAGTCATAGCTCCTGGAAAGGTTGAGAAGATCTTCGATGAAAATGGGTCTTTTAGGAGATCTGTAGGCACAGACACCACTGTGATAGGATGGTTATTTTGTCATTCTATTGTAATAGCTGATGTCTTGAAGTTGTTGTTAATTTCATGATGAAGGATGTTTCTTTTGGCCATGATGACAGTTCCACCACCCCTAAAGGTGCAATCATTCCTATAAATGGCACAGTTTGGATAACAGAAGTAACAAAGATGCAGGTTGATTTCCTGAAGGTTTATGTCAGGGTTCCTTCCTTCAATGAAATTTTTAAATTTGCCCATTCTAGTTCCAAATCTGTTGGCATTCCATGATACCAACATGAAGTTTGAAAAACTATTGTGTATAAGCTATTGAATGTTATATTTCATATTCCATATAAGGCATCTGAACTTTGTGGGAATAGTAGTCTCTATTGTTGTGAATTGTTGGGGGGGGGGGTTAAAAAGTGTCCTTTATTGCAGGTTTTTCATTTGTTTCAAAACTTAATTAACAGATTCAACACTACTTGTAAGTTTATCAATATATATTGAAAAGGTAACATTCATAAATAATTTTAGATAGTACATTTATTCTTTTTTGCTAATAACATAAATTTTTAGAACATAGTTTCAAAATCAACTCAATGAATAGTTTTTCTTGCAAAAGGTTTATAATACTTTTAAAAAAAGGCTTACAAAAATAATAAATTCATTCCTCATAAGAACCTTAAAATATATGGTTCCCTATTTTAAATTTTTAATTAGAATACTAATTTTCCTCAAAAAATATTGTTTCTCCAGTAAATACTAATCAATTTTATCTTAAGTAAATAATTACATTAAATCCTAATTAAAAATAGTTATATGTCTCTATAAATAATGAAACATTATCTTTTGGCACTACATTTAAAAACATTTTTCACAGATACTTAATTCATGAAGGAAAACTAGAGAAATCTCACCACCATTCAAAGCTGTAATCCAGAAAAAAAATGGCCAATAAAGTTTAAAAGCCAATATTTCCTTGAATAATTGTATGTAAGTCTTTTCTTCTCAGGAATTTTTCAACATTAAGCTTCACCTATTTCCTTCAAAATTTGTCTTGAACAATATTTTAGTTGAGTAAAATTTCATTTAGCATGATTTCATAGTAGTCCTCAAAATATGTTTTTTAATGCTTCATTTCTCTTTTTCAAATGGAAAAAAAATCAATTAAAATTAAGAATATAATTAAACCATAAAGTAAAAATATAAGAATCAAATCATACAACACACAGAACAGAAAACAAGCACAACTGAAGGATCAATAAAACCCAACATACTACCAGCAACTAGCAGCATACTATCACAATTCCAAAGCTTCGTTACTCAATACACATCATAAAAATTACATTCTAAAAGCAATTATGTTTAAACAAAAATATCTTGAAATTTTGCTATATCAAAATACATAACAAACAAGGGGGGGGGAATACATATAAAGATACAAACTTTAAAAAAAAAGACAGTATTCTTCCAAATACAAAAAAAAAGTTAAAAACATTACCTCTCTGCTAAAATTACTATAAAATCAGATCCATGAAATTTTGATGTGTAACATCTTTACTCTCAGTTGCTGGATATTTGTTGGAGTGATTTCGTGAAAAGGGACGGAAATGCGTAACAGGAAGTCGGGGAAGCGCACACTGTTTGATTTGACCAATCAGCGCGCTTGGTGATGTCTCTTCGCTACCCTCACTCGGGGTCCAACTCTACTAGCCATCAAGCCTGTGAAGAGCGTGTTATTTGATTTGACCAATCAGCGTTGTGTGGTGTCTCTTCGCTAGCATCGCTTCGGGGTTCAACTCTAGTAACCATCAAGCCGGCAGCTTTTTTATATTGTTAAATGTAGCATTTCAAAAGATTCCAATTCAAAAACACGATTTCGTTTTCATGACTTTAAATCCACTTCGCTCATACCAGCAAGTCTTATTAGACTTCATTCAGGATAAGCTTGCAATTTTTACACTCAATTGTCAAAGTCTCAGGGCTCGCTGTGTGCGAAATCTGAGGATATATTTATATATGTGTAAACTGTATATTAATAATTATATTTTTTGTTAAGCGTCTGACAAAGTTCATCATTCTTAAAAAAATACAAGTAAGTAATATGGAATTAGTGCGAATCCTTTTCATACTTTGAGATTAATTCCTGTCGCTGTCAATATAAAATTTTTAATTGTGATTAAAAAACTAACTAATTAAGTAAACGGGTATTTTTGATTTTCTTTAATATTTCTAATTTTTAAACATGCACTTGATGGTGTCTCTTCGCTACCCTCGTATCGGGGTCCAACTTTAGTAGCAATCAAGCTGCCAGCTTATTGTTGTATATTGTTAAATTTAGCAATTGAAAAGATTGGAATTCAAAAACTCGGTTTCGTTTACTTGAATCTAAATTCACTTCACACATACCAGCAAGTCTTACTATATTAGACTTCATCCAGAATAAACTTGCGATTCTTACGCTCAATTGTCAAAGTGTAAGGGCTCGTTGTGTATGAAATCTGAAGTTATATTTATATGTGTAAACTATATTTATAACTATATTTACTGTTAAGCGTCTGACAAAGATCATAATTCTTAAAAAGATACAAGTAAGTAATATATGGACATTATTGATCGTCAAACAAGTGGACTGGGTATTGTTAGTCAACATATTGGGGACATAGTATGTGCGGCAGAATGCTTATTTGAAAATAGACAAACAGTCATTTCAGTGGTCGCATACATTTCTCCAAATCAGACAGTTTAAAAAAAATTTTAAGATGTCCTACATTTTGTACTTTTACCGTATACAGAAGGTGGTTCTGCTCATTTTTAAAAAAAACTCACTCGCTTCCCATGATTTTGAATGGTGATTTTAACGTTAACTTCGGTTTGCCAGAAGTTGAGTCACTCAGTTTTACTGAAAGATGAACTCAAGCTCGACATGAACACAAATCGAAATATTTCGACAACTAACAGTGGTACTGTTATTGACGCTGTTTTTCAACAATTTTTAAAATACTTTGAAATCACAAGTATAGTAGCGTGTTATATTTTAGTTTTCATAAATCTATTGTCTCTGCTCTTCCCCAAATTGAATAAGAATAAATATTTTTGATAAAAAATTTCATTACTCCTTGTGTTAATTAAATAAAATTGTCATTAAAGATATATTTATTCGATAGAAAATTATTTCCAATCGTACCCGATGCATTTTTTCAGGATTAAAATCACTATTGCATATTTACCACAATAACATGCCAGATGTTACACATCATATGCGACTACTGTAAGGTTCTTTTTTTTACATAAAATAGTAAATTAAAATTTTTTTTAAACTACAAGAAAAAAGAAAGAATTACAATTAAAATATTATAACTTATTTGAACAAAAATTCTTTCAAAAGGGAATTTTAACATTTGTTGAAGATCCACACTTTAAAATAAACTGCTTCAAACAAAAGCAGTAAACATTTAAACCACGAAAATACTTCCAAAACACATAAAACTCTCAATTTCAAGAAGTATTTCATTACCCATAAATAACACCTTAATTAATTTATATATCTAACTCCATAAACTATTTGCAAAAAATGTAACATCAAAGCAGAATTATTTTAGTTTTATTTCATTTGTCAATTATAAGATGTATGCATTGTCAACTGAGAAGCCCCAAGAACAAGCTTTTACAATAACAACCAATAATAACTCAAGAAAACAAATTCATGAAAATATCCATTATCCTAAAACATGAACCAAAATTAGTTTTAAAATGTAAATTTTTGGCTGAAAACAAAATTATATAAACTTAATTTAAAGATTACATGTGTTACAAATTGTTTTAAGTGAATTACTATAAATAATACAGCCTTCATAAAATATAACACAAAAAATTTAAAGGCATATAAATATAAATTCAAGTAATTTTATAATATCAAGTAACATTCTAACAAAATAATTTAATAAATTATTGCATAATGGTATCAAAGCTTTTAATATTATTTACTATTTACATTCTATATGCTTAAAGATCAACATGTCACAGAAAAAATATTAATACTATTATAATACATCAAAAAAATTGTCATAATTCTGAAAAGATTATTATAAATACAATATCAATTCCAAGAAAATAGAATATACACCAAGTTATCTTTTCCTTATTTTCAGAAATTTTATGTAGTTCATCATCAACAGAGTAGTTAAAATGTAACAAATACAATCTCAAAAGAGTAGATACTTAAAAAAATGATCACTAGAAGTTACTGACTTAGAAACTTGGACTGAAAATTAATGTCACTCTCACTTTTAAAAAATGAATGTTATGTGAACTTGAAGCAAATATTCACACTACAAAAACTTATCTAATATAATTTTAGGTTGAGAAATAAGATAATTACCGTAAAATCTAGAGTATAACGCGCACTTTTAACACACACAAAAATAATAAAATATATATTTATGGGTGCACATTATATACACCAGGTATAAAAATGTTCGCTTCAAAAATAAAAAAAGAGATGTGCATAAAAAAAACTTAGACTTCTACAAAGATCAGAATACTGTTTATTTAAAAGAGTTGTCAAACCCTATTAACCTAAAGGGTTGTTTTTCTAGAAATATACTATTTTTTCAAAATTCTGGGATAATACCTCGTATAAATGGCTTTAAAACATTACAGAATTGCTGATGTACATTTTAGGTTATTTCGTAAAAAAGGGTGTGTGTGTTATATGGCAAATATACCTTACAATGAAAAAATGCAGCTTGAAAGTATAGGTGTATGTTATACACCATTGCACGTTATACGTCGGATTTTATGGTAACATATTCTTCATAAGGCTTCTTAATTAAAATTTACAGTATGAATTGTTTTAATTTAACCCTCAAAGATCATACCTGATTTTCAAAATCATAGTTTGGATCATGAACATCAGATATTATTTCCTCCTGCTCCATCATCAATTCACTCCCTGGCATTCCCCAAGTCCCTTTGCCACCAGCACCTCCTGCTCAAAACTAAAATCTTAGAATTTTGGCAAACAATAAAAACTAATAAATTAAATATATAAGTTTAAACCAAAAATTCTTATCTTATTCTTCTTCAGCACAAGAATTATTTATACAATAATTTAAAATAAATATTTGAACTAAAAAATGCACTAGATTTTTTTTAAAAAACAAACATTTTGAAGATAGTTAATTTTAAATATAAAAATAATAAATGACAAAGAGATTCAAGACATCAGCATAAACTGCAACATTCTTCCAACATGAAATTAAGGCTATAATGGGAGATTAATAGCTATGGATAACTTTCATGTTGAATATTGAAGGACACAAAAACAAAAGTAATGCCACTTAGTGAAATAGAAATTGGTACAAAATTTCATGCATGTAATTCAAAACCATAAAGGATAAATATGAAGATAAAAAGGGTACATTAAAAGTATATAAAATTACTAAAAGCATAGTACTTAATAGCTGGAATGTAGAATAGTGTGCCCCTTGGATTTGCTGACATTTTTTTAGATTTCAAAGTGAGATTGCAATTTCACTCTGGTAGACTGTTTGCTTTGGTAACCCAGATACAATGAACTGCAGGCTTATTCTGACAACATTACATGTTTTCTATACTTGATTGCTATTTGCTTTTAGAAACATCAGCCAATTTTAAATATATATATATAATACAGGCAATTCTTTTTAGATTAAGGCTTTGATATTAATTTCAAATTTACATAATTTCTTTTTATTTTTTTAGCGGAGTTTGCCTTCAGTAGTTTTTTCCTAGTTATACTAATCTAAGATGCAAAAAAGATTTTCGCAGGGCAAACAAAAACAATGATACATTGCTAAAGGTTTGATTTTAATTACTGAATGTTCAGTTCGCAAAAATGGTGCACCTTTGCTTGAGAAGAATTTGACAGATGAATTTATTCGGAAATACCTAAAGAGAGCAATGAATAAGCTTCAAATTAAGAGGTTTATGAGAAAGAAGGGTTGAGTGAGAGTTATATGAACATTGTAATATGAGGATATTGGTGACAGACCTCATAATTTTGAACTTTCGTCAAGAAATGAGGATGACACCTGAGTAAGCACCTCCCTCTCCTAACTATCATACCAATGGGAGGGCATTGAGCCTCAACAGATTTAATGTGCATTGGCCCCATCAACACAGCAGGTCTTCAATGGCCATTAGGACTCGAACCCTCAACACTCCAACCACAATTTTATGACAATAATGACAAAGCTACCAAGACCACACAAAAAATAGTTGAAGATAGTAAAATAGGTATGATTCAGATTTTTATGAAAATAAATAAGTACATTTGAAAAGCCAACAGTGATTTAATTTCTTTTGAGATTACTGTCTCTCCAAGTACAAGCTTCTTATGCATAACTAAAACTCAATCACTTCATTTGAGATTCTAATAAAATTTATAATTTCATATAGAAAGGCATGCACAAAAGCAATTTGATGAACAGTATTGTATCTTTCTCGGTTATCTTAAAAAGGTTTATTTTTTATCAAAAAAAAAATTAAACTTTTAACAGATAAAGTCTTTGTTTTTAGAAAAAGGGCACAATTCCTACTACTAAACATTAAATTGTTTTATTAATTACCTAAATTCCAATAATTTACTTTAACAAATGCTCAAGTTTGTATTTTACATTATTATTATCTTGTTTGGAATTTCCTATTTTACAATCTATGAACAAATATCGATATATGTTGGTAGTTTGATAACAACAGTGCAAGAGATTAGCAAAAAAATTGCTAACTTGGCCAAGGGGCACAATACTTCACCCTTTAACTGCCCCCTCCCCAATTTTGTTCCTATAAAAAGAAACAAAAACTAAAAAGTATTATGCTAAAGGTATATAATGGCTTAGTTTTAATGAAAGACAAAAATTTATAGATGAAGAATTTTTAATGGAAAGAAAACATAATTAAAGAGTACAATAGAATGCTCTTTGAATCTAGAGGGGGGGGGGTTAATTCTACACAGTAAAATAATGATTTTATTTTTGCAACCTATAATGAAATGTGGGATTTTAATAAGGACGCACATTCTCTGGTCCTGATCGCTATTTACTTTTTAAAATAGGCACATATTTTTAAGAAAAATTGGCCATTTTTTTTTAGAATAAACATTGGAATGTTCTTATTGAAAAAATGTATCAAGAATTCAAACACAAGAATGATTAAGCAGTTCATTGCAAATTTCTATTTTGTTTTTTTCAAGAGCTTTTAATTAATTTTCCTGAACAATACAACCCAGAAATATAATTTACATAAATCTTCTGATTTTTGAAGCACAAGGGGGAAAATATCTGTGACATGATGCATTGTTTAAGGTTTGATTTCACAAATATAGAATTTTCAATCTTTACAAAAATGCATTTGACTGTAAAAAGATTCAACTAATTAATTTATTTGGGAATACTACAAAAGAAGAATTAATGAGCAACATACTAAAAGGTTCACAAGAAAGAATAGTTGGTTTAAAGAAAGTAAATTAGATAAACAGATTTTGACGATAAAAAATATTATGTGTTAGAAAGGCCAACTATTTATCAATAACTGTTGAGACTGTCTCCGAAAAACCATGGAAAGACAATTTCCTAACATACAACATAAGAATTAAATCGCCTTAAGTGTTTCAATTTTGTCCTAAACTTCACCCATGGAAAAGATCTACAAAACCAGCAATAAAAAATAATCTATTCTCCATTTTCCATGAGGCCATCAAAAGAATTTATCCTCTAAATTTAAAAAAAGGTAAATATTTTTAACATGTTTTATTAATTTGTTAATATTCTAATATGTATTATTTAAATCCTTAAAATCCCATGAGATTTTTTAATTTTAAAACATTGGCATTTGTATTTTACATTATTATTTTCCTTGAAACTTGCTTTTTTGCTATATGCAAATTACTATTTTAACATATATCAATGGTTAAATCTACCAAATTTACCAGGGGGGCATGCTGTTCTAAGCATTAATCAGAAAATATGGATCAGTACACAATACCATTAAACAATAAATTTGAAAAATTAATTTTCATCATGTTTAATATTTATGTAAACATTATGTATGAATATAAATAAGAAAATTAAGTCTTATTTTAAAATATTTTCTAAAAACAAAGAAAAATAAAGGTATTATAAAACATCTAAGTACTTTGTAAATTCAATTTATTATGAATAAACATCATCACTAGTATTTTTTAAGGAAACTTTATAAAAAATTATCTTATTTTTCATTTTTATCATTACCTGATGCGGTGTTTATATAAAGACACTAAAACAAATTACAATAAAAAAAATCTTTAAAATTTGTTACAAAATTTAAGAGAAAATTACAAAACTATCCATGTATTCAAAACATTTTTCAGTAATTATAATTATTAGGTTTGTATTAATAGTACAATTTTAAGCCATTCATTTCTCTATCTCTCTTTTTTTTTAAGAAGCCATTAGTGATCCCCCCCCCCCCTAAAGATAAAAAAAATTTCTTGTCAAAAAAAATTTTTAACATTTGTTTACTTTTGATTTGAATAAATACTTTATATAACTTTGAAAGACACACAATGAACAACATTTCACTTTTAATGTGACATGGCCCAAATTTATAGGGCATTTTGACATTCAACTTGAGCATGAATCTTTCATCTTGAAAAATGTACTTTAAATATTTCAGATAAATTGGCAAGAGATTTTTTTTAAAAAATGAAGCATACTATTTGGTTTTTAAGTTTATATATATATATATATATATATATATATATATATATATATATATATATATATATTATATATATATATAATATATATATATATATATATATATATATATATATATATATATATATATAGAAATAAATTTTTCAGAAATATATTATATTTTGTACTGAAAGAGCATTTGAAAAAAAATTATGACTTAATCAAGCTTCTATACAGCATATAAAATTCTTGCTCATTTTTGCCATGGATGATACAACTCTAAGTCAACATATCACTTAGTACATAAGTAAAAATTTCATTCACATAAAAATCTTACTCAGTTTAACCAAGTATTTTTAGTGTTTTATTTTGATAGATCAGTCTCAAAAACAAACTCCATGCTTTAAATAGTTCGTTTTAATATCATTACACATACATTCATAATTCCAATACAGTCTTTAATTCTTTCCAATAGCAACTTAATTAATAATTCAATCATACAAATAAAACATTCTTACACCTTAAAATAAATAGCTGATTCTCAACAACTAGTCTTAGAGAAATCCTCACAAGTATTTTTTAAACCTTTTAACAATAAGATATTTATATAGATCTTTATAAAAAAAATAAAGAATAGGCAATTTAAAATCATGAATTATAAATTAATTTTGATAGTAAAATATTTTCACTAAACAAAAGAGCAGTTATTTTGCTCCTATTATATATGATATAACACTATTTTAATGTATGCTTCCCTCAAATAAATATAGTTATTCCTATATTGCATATATTTTTTACTCCAATTATTTCATACAACCATATAGTGTATAATTGTTACAGGCATACTGGTCTTATAAACATATTAAAATTAAATTCTCCAAAATAAGGAAAATTTAGAACTGTATCATTTTTTAAAATAGTTTAATTCAAAGCGCCAACAAATTTTGAACAATAAACAAGAGTCAGAAAAACAAATCTATTTTTTTCCAACTTTATAAAACATTAAAGAATATTTTTTTTTTTTACTATAAGAACTAAAAACCTTATTACGTATACGTTGAAAATAATCGCGTTATACACAAATGTTAGTGATATGATACAGATTTTTCTCAAATGAGATAAGCTGCAACAAGCAGTGGAATATAACAGATGAATAAATTCTCAACAAAAAGTTTTTAGTTTATCTCAGAGTCGAAATCTATCAAATGAAATTTACCATAGATATTAAATTACAATGCGTTCAAGTGCTAAGATAAAAATAATCGAAACAAAAATCCATAATACAAAATAGAAGTATTACATGTCGTAATTACCTTTATTCAATATTTTCTTTTAAAAGCCACAAATATTGTAACGCATCTTAAATTGCATATTTTACTTCAAATTAAAAAAATATATTGCTTCACATTCGTTAATAATAAGAGAATAATTAAAAAAACATTTAAAATAAAAACGATGAGAACATAGTAATATAATGAACAACAATTAAAAATATACCAATTTACCTTTTTTAGGTAATCCTCGACCAAAACCATTCCTAGACCTACGACTGTTTTTCGTGTATCGGAAACATGAACCATTCAGATTGACCACACTACTTGCACTGATTTCCTCATTACTCAAAGATTTTGATGGTCTTTTTGCTTTTCGTTTCAACCGATTGTCTAATGAGTCTTCTACAGGTGCAGAATTATTATTTTCAACCATATTTTTCGGCGATAAACCATTCTGAACTGCGACATCAGAACCCTGTTCCGCAACTTCGTCAACAAATTTTGCATTTACATTGGTTAGAATATCGGAAGCCATGAATACCTGCCTCTTCACAGATAACCGATTAGAAATAGAATAAGAAATTAACTCTCAATACTACAGAGCTTCAAAAAATAACAATTTACAATGTTTCAAATACAAAGTACAAAAAATTTACACAATAAACGAATTATGACGGCATTCGTAGTTAAGCAAATTATTATTATCCAACCACGGTGTAAACACAACACATATAATACTAGGTTCAGTTTATGATCCAAATATTAACATATAAAATGCAATCTTTTAAAATACTTTAAACAGCGGCCGCTAGAGGTTAATGAAGTAAATCTTAAAGTAAGAGAAAATTAAAATTTGAAAACAAGTCTTCATTTTATTTCTTATTTTATACAATTTTATACCATGCAGTGTAATAAAAAGATATTTGCACGTTATTCATTCAAAAATTGCTCTTGAAGGGGGAGGGTCCTTCAGGATTAATGCTAGATTTGCAATATTGGATCAAAATGTTTTTTAATTGTGGAGTTAATTCCTCCAATCAAAACTATATATATACAGCCATCGTAATAAGATCACTGCTGAAATTTTTTAGCTTTAATATGATTTTAAAAATTCTAGAAAGTCCAAACAGAGAGACAAAGGTAAATAAATCATTTTCTTGAAAATTGCACCGTTATACGATCTAAATAGAAAATATTAATATTGCTATTCACATTTGGCAAATACTACCAATAGAGATGTGCATTCGGATATTTCTAAGAATCAGTGATCAATTATCAAAAAAAAAAGAACTAATGATATTTTATAGAATATCTAAGATGGAACTTGAACATCTAGATATGCACGTAATAAAATTGCACGTGCTTCTAAATGGCCGAAGCACAATCCGAAGCATTATGGCCGAAGCAAAATCATTCGAGTTGTTAAAAAAGAAACGAAAATCATTCAGAACAGCAAATACTAAAGTAGTTAATGAATTAGAAGCTGAGTTATCGAATTCTGATTTAAACGTTGATAGGTTAAGTGAACTGGTAGAAACTCTATTCATCAAATTTGAGCCTTTAACTTTAGTTGATCAACAACTGGGACCCCTTTTTAAGCCCGAAGAATTCGATGGTGAATTTGAAATCACCGAAGAATATAGAGAAAAAGTGTTACTTTGGCAATTTCGTGCGAAAAAGAAGATTAATGAATTTTCAAGACCCGGTGTTACGTCATCCTCCTTACAGACTACATTATCCCAATCACAAGATGAACATTTTCGGAACTCTGATAACATTCGCATTAAAGTCCCAAAATACCATATTACACGATTCTACGGAGATGACGCTTCGAAATGGTTAACTTTTTGGAATAGCTTCGAAACAGCCGTACACAATAATGAATCTTTAAATAAAGTGGATAAATTTAATTATTTGAAGGCGCATTTGGGAGGATCTGCTTTAAGGTGGACTTCTAAATGTACTAAAAAGGTCAGGGTACTTTAACTTAATGAAATCACATTATTTGGATGTGAAAATTTTGTTGAGAACGTAAATTACTCATATAAATCCACCATGAAATGTAAAAATGTTAGAAATAGTCTAGAAAATTTTTAAATTACGAAAAATTCATATATCTTTGCTTCCAAAATGCTCGGACGCCATGTTTGGCAAGCTTTATTGTAATGACTGCAGATGGTGCCCCGTGTATGCAATCTACGTACAGTCGGACAAAAAATATTATGAGCTCCAGACCCCAATTGATTTTTACCATGTTTATTAAAATTTGCGCCAGAGAAATTTATTTTTCGAAAAACCTTTTCAGAGCCGAGAGAAATTTATTTCTAAAAAAAGAAACTTTTCTGGAGCCCAGAGAACTACATTTCTAGAGAAACGACGATTTTATGACTCGAAAACACTGGTCGAATATTACCTTTTTTCAGAGCCCACCAAGTCTACTAGAGAGCATCAATGTTCAATTCCTTTTTCATGTCTGCATAAGATGTAGCGGTTTACAGCTTATTATAATAAGATTATTATATATTATCCCAGAGTGATCAACAGTTCAAATAATTTAAAACTCTTTTGTGATCAACAGTTCAAATAAACTAAAACTCTTTTGTGATCAAAATTTCAAATAAATTAAAAACTATTTTGTGATCAACAGTTCAAATAATTTAAAACTCTTTTGTGATCAAAAGTTCAAATAAATTAAAACTATTTTGCGATCAAAATTTCAAATAAATTAAAACTCTTTTGTGATCAAAAGTTCAAATAAATTAAAACTCTTTTGTGATCAAAATTTCAAATAAATTAAAACTCTTTTGTGATCAAAAGTTCAAATAAATTAAAACTCTTTTGTGATCAAAATTTCAAATAAATTAAAACTCTTTTGTGATCAAAAGTTCAAATAAATTAAAACTCTTTTGTGATCAAAATTTCAAATAAATTAAAACTCTTTTGTGATCAACAGTTCAAATAATTTAAAACTCTTTTGTGATCAACAGTTCAAATAAACTAAAACTCTTTTGTGATCAAAATTTCAAATAAATTAAAAACTATTTTGTGATCAACAGTTCAAATAAATTAAAACTATTTTGTGATCAACAGTTCAAATAAATTAAAACTATTTTGTGATCAACAGTTCAAATAAATTAAAACTATTTTGTGATCAACAATTCAAATAAATTAAGACTATTTTGTGATCAACAGTTCAAATAAATTAATATTTCAAATAAATTAAAACTCTTTTGTGATCAAAATTTCAAATAAATTAAAACTCTTTTGTGATCAAAATTTCAAATAAATTAAAACTCTTTTGTGATCAACAGTTCAAATAATTTAAAACTCTTTTGTGATCAACAGTTCAAATAAACTAAAACTCTTTTGTGATCAAAATTTCAAATAAATTAAAAACTATTTTGTGATCAACAGTTCAAATAAATTAAAACTATTTTGTGATCAACTGTTCAAATAAATTAAAACTATTTTGTGATCAACAGTTCAAATAAATTAAAACTATTTTGTGATCAACAATTCAAATAAATTAAAACTATTTTGTGATCAACAGTTCAAATAAATTAATATTTCAAATAAATTAAAACTCTTTTGTGATCAACATTTCAAATAAATTGTTTAAGACTAAGTGTAAAGACAAACAAATAAATTAAAACTATTTAGTGATCAACAGTTCAAATAAATTAAAACTATTTTGTGATCAACAGTTCAAATAAATTAAAACTCTTTTGTGATCAAAAGTTCAAATAAATTAAAACTCTTTTGTGATCAAAATATCAAATAAATTAAAACTCTTTTGTGATCAACATTTCAAATAAATTGTTTAAGACTAAGTGTAAAGACAAACAAATAAACTCAAAGAAAACCAACGCATTTTTTTCAATTGTTTTTATTTGCCGCCACGTACGTCATTTTGCGGTTCCCCATTTTGTATGTGATATACTTGGGGAACCCCATCCCAAAATCATTTTGCGGTATGTATTGGACGATGTTTGATGAAAATAAGTTTTTATTAGGTTGTAATTCGGGAACGATGCCCGGACGTCAGGTGTGGGAGTCGCCAGTGGCGGCGTGTTTCTAAATAGGTCCGGCAAAGACGGAGATGAGGGCGGATACGTCGGCGAACAAGGCGTGTATGACGGCGATGCTGCCGAATACTCCTCTTCCGGTTTCTTTTCCCGCGACAGACACACTATGTCGTCATCCTTCTGAAACCGGTAGGGATGGAACGTCCATCGTTTCTCCATGTTACCGATACCATTCACCTTCGGTGTAGAAAGGTCAATTGGTCTTTCAGACCTCTCTGTCGTTTTTGGTGGCGGCGAGCTCTTAGTTGTCGACATTTTCTGAAATAAATAACAATTCCGAAATAAATAACATTGAAGATTCCGAAATAAATAACATTGAAGATTCTGAAATAAAATAACAATGGAGAGGTTAGATAAACGTTTTCTGTCAAGACTATCAGAATCTGAGAATGTTTATAATAACTGCAAATGCTGACAGTCTTAAAGAAAAACATTTAACACTCGCCTAAAACAATAATCACGATTAAATATTCGATTTTAAATGCATTTCAAGCTTATCAAATCAAACCTTTACTTAAAAGCAACCGAAAAACCCTTTACTTTTACAAACAATTAAATAAGAAATGCGTTTCAATATTCCATTATTTAAAATCGAACAAATGATTAAATATTTATTCGTTTCGAGCGCACATCGAAAGTAAACAAAATAAAATAATTACAATTTAAATATTGACATTCAAGTCGAGCCGTCGTTAAAAAACAAAACAGTTAAATATTTGATTCTACCGAGCCGTCATTTAAAAACAAAACCGTTAAATATTTGATTCTATCAAGCCGTTATTTAAAAACAAAACAGTTAAATATTTGATTCTAAATGCATGCAAAAAAACAATTACGATTTCCAAATAGCATTATTTCAAATAGCAATTATTTCAAATAACAATTATTTCTAAATAACAATTATTTCTAAATAAAAAATCCAAAGGATACGTGGCAAGCGTGAAATAAACATCTTTTTTCACGTTAGGACTGTGCCGAGCGTGAAATCTCGAACACCACCAAAAAACAGTCTTAACCGAAAACAAATGTCACGTCCAAAACAGTTAAATAGTTCATTCTAAGTACATTATTTAAAAACAAAACAGTTAAATAGTTCATTCTAAGTACATTTAGAGAATATTTGATTCTAAATTCATGCAAAAAAACAATTACGACTTCCAAATAGCATTATTTCAAATAACAATTACGATTTCTAAATAGCATTATTTCAAATAACAATTATTTCTAAATAGCAATCATTTCTAAATAACAATTCGAATAAAAATTCCAAAGGATATGTGGCGAGCGTGAAATCTCGAAAACCACCAAAAAAACAGTCTTAACCGAAAACAAATGTCACGTCCAGAACAGTTAAATAGTTCATTTTAAGTACATTTAGAGAATATTTAATTCTAAATTCATGCAAAAAAACAATTACGACTTCCAAATAGCCTTATTTCAAATAGCATTATTTCTAAATAACAATTATTTCTAAATAAAAATTCCAAAGGATACGTGGCAAGCGTAAAATAAACATCTTTTTCCCGTTAAGACTGCCAGTGCACGGAATATCGAACACCACCAAACACTGACAGTCTTAACCGAAAACAAATGTCACGTCCAAAACAGTTAAATAGTTCATTCTAAGTACATTATTTAAAAACAAAGCAGTTAAATAGTTCATTCTAAGTACATTTAGAGAATATTTGATTCTAAATTCATGCAAAAAAACAATTACGATTTCCAAATAGCATTATTCCAAATAGCAATTATTTCAAATAACAGTTATTTCTAAATAACAATTACGATTTCTAAATAACAATTATTTCTAAATAGCAATCATTTCTGAATAACAATTCGAATAAAAATTCCAAAGGATATGTGGCGAGCGTGAAATCTCGAAAACCACCAAAAAACAGTCTTAACCGAAAACAAATGTCACGTCCAAAACAGTTAAATAGTTCATTCTAAATACATTTAGAGAATATTTAATTCTAAATTCATGCAAAAAAAAAAAACAATTACGACTTCCAAATAGCCTTATTTCAAATAACAATTACGATTTCTAAATAGCAATCATTTCTAAATAACAATTACGATTTCTAAATAACAATTATTTCAAATAATAATCATTTCTAAATAGCAATCATTTCTAAATATCAATCATTTCTAAATAGCAATCATTTCTAAATAGCAATCATTTCTAAATAGCAATTCGAATAAAAATTCCAAAGGATATGTGGCGAGCGTGAAATCTCGAACACCACCAAAAAACAGTCTTAACCGAAAACAAATGTCACGTCCAAAACAGTTAAATAGTTCATTCTATATACATTTAGAGAATATTTAATTCTAAATTCATGCAAAAAAACAATTACGACTTCCAAATAGCATTATTTCAAATAACAATTACGATTTCTAAATAGCATTATTTCAAAAAACAATTACGATTTCTAAATAACAATTATTTCTAAATAGCAATCATTTCTAAATAACAATTCGAATAAAAATTCCAAAGGATATGTGGCGAGCGTGAAATCTCGAAAACCACCAAAAAACAGTCTTAACCGAAAACAAATGTCACGTCCTGCGAAACGACATTTATTCCTACGAAATATAAGAAAAAATGTAAGAAAAGAGTTCAACTCACCCTCCGAGAAGAGACGTGAAGCGTTCGGCAGATACGGAACAACTGGAGTGACTAAATGAATCTCTCTTGTATATATACTTCCGTCGCAAATCACCTTGCGTATCGATTACTCGTACAACCTCGGAGGTACAAGGTTATAGCGTCAAAGTTGTAAAAATGCACCGACCTCGGAGGAACAAGGTTGTAGCATCAAAGTTGTAAGTGCAATGTCGTACAATCTTGCGGGAACAAATATATAGTCTGAGAACTTTGAACGACAATTGTATTTAATATTTTTATCACATCAAATGTATCACATCACCAAAAAAAAAAAAAAGAGAACTTTTTTTTTGTCTAAGTATACTCTGAGATCTTTGAACGATAATTGTATTTCATATTTATCACAAAAAATTTGTATTTCATATTTATCAAAAAAATAATAATAATAAAATAAATAAATAAAAATAAATAAATAAATAAAAAAAATTTAAAAAAATAAATAAAATAAAAATAATAAAAAATAAAAAAACATTAAAAAAAATAAAAATTAAAATAAATAAATAAAAAAAATATATATATAATATATATATATATATATATATATTTTACACTATGTATATTTGTGAGAATTTTTTATTAATTTATGGTATACAATTTTTATTCAAAGTTCTCAATAAATATATGGGATACAATTTTTGTTATGATAAATATATGGAATATAATTTTTGTTCAAATTTCTCACACTATGTATATTTGTGAGAATTTTTTTTAATAATTTATAGAATACTATTTTTTTTCACAGTTCTCATACTATGTATATTTGTAAGAAATTTTTTTTACAACAAAAAAACCAACGCAAAAAAATAAATAAACACCATCACTTTATTTTTTAACACAAAAAAATACAATTTATCCTACAACATCTACATTTTCTTCATCTTCGCGAATGTTCATATTATCTATTACATCTTTGATCATTTTGTCGATATTGTGCGCTTTTCCTACATATCGTATAACGTTGGGCATGAGTCGATCCAAATACATGTACGTGGCAGGATCTAAAGCTCCAACCACCAAGGTCTCCCCACTTTCGTCCACTTTCAGAGAGTTGTCGATCAAATCGTGTTTCAGAAAAGCCCCCAGTTCGCTCTCGCGCACCCAAATGATTCGATCGGTGGGTTCCGTGACGCTCATGATCGAAGAACAGTGTTTTAGATTTTTCATGATGTCCTGGTGGGTAAACACTTGCAGACTCTCCAAACTCGGGCGTACTTCCACATCTCTACCGGTATAGAGATTCACGAATAAAATGCGACAAGGAATCCATCGGGAAGAATAACTCATCCATTCCGTAGCGACGATATAATCGCAATTGAATATGCAATCAACCATCGTGCATTCGGCTTAAAGTGGGGAATAATATAAATCGATAAATATAACTCGATAAATATAACTCAATAAATATAATTCGAAAAAAAATTTTTTTTTTTTTTTGACATCAAATGCATTCATGATAAAAATTAAATTTTTTTATTCGCGGTCTGTTTACGGTAGATTGGGTGCTCGAAAAATTAATAGAGGCGTTTGCTATAGTACATTTTCATTCATCATGCAGCCCTTGTATCGTCAGGACGATGAATTTTTGCTCCTCATTCATCAATCGATGTATCGAAATTGTGTAGAAAGTTGCATTTTAAACGTTCCCGTAGGAACGGAAATTGTCGTCAGAGGAGACTTGGACCATTTCCTGTGGATTCGTTTCGTACGAACCGAAGAAGGATTTTCGTTCAATACCGAGGTGCACCATGACGATGACGATAGGTTTGTCTCAACCTACGTGTCCAATCCAACGGAAGTGTCCATTTCAACGGGATGTATCCTGACACCGGAGGATATGAAAACTCTAATTTTGGATGGCTTTCCTACTACGTACCCTCCCTCCCTGGATGTGCGTATGAACCGGGTGAATTTCTACGTTTGGACGGAGGATAAGGTGTGGAAACGACCGGATCCGGAATGGAAATTGGTAGGACACATCCGATGGCATTCTGTGCTAAATCCAGAACCGGAAGGAAAAAAAGTATCCGAGAGTTTTCACGAATTTTTGGAGCGATTCGACGAAATTTGAAAAAAAAAAATTAAATTTGAAATTTGAAGGGGGAAAAAAATATTTTTTTTCCCTTTAAAATTTCAAATTTTTTTCCCCTTCAAATTTCAATTTTTCCTCCCCGAATTTCAAATTTCATTTTTTTTTGTGGAGAATACGACCTTGGAAAACGAGAAGGCGAACAATGGTCTCGTCTCTTCGACGATGAAAGTGCTTAGAGTGTACAACGTCCCCGACATATGACTTTTGCTTGATGAATAAATCTTTTAAACGAACATTGTGTAATATTTGTGTGGTGAAACGTAACAATGTTGTACATATGACATAAAGATAAAAAAAATTGTGTAGAATTCGCTCGTCTATTTATTACAATGACATAAAGAACAATTAAACAATATGGTTCATTACAGTTACGATTTGCTTGGTCAAAATATTCAAACTCAATCTTATGAATAAATTACTTAACTTAGAATCTGTTAAAAATTCTTCAAACATCAGGGTGTCACGTCTTTTATATGTCGAGTTAGAAATTAATATACGATCTCTCGAAAGTTTACATGTAGTATCTGGTACTTGTGGCCGACTGTAATCGGATCATAATGCAGGAACCCCTCTCTAGATTTATGTTGACAGCAATAAAGTGAAAATTACAATAGCTTTTAACGAGACTGAGTATTTGTTTTGATTTTTAAGATCCTAATTCGAAAAGTTTTCTTCGAGGGTGTCCTTTAATCACATTAATAATTTCTTTTATCAAATGTGGTTTAATTAAATGAAGGTATTTTTTTGTCGTTTCGATTATTTTAATTGCATCCCCTCCCTACGCAATTCATTTTTCCCAATTGCGATGCACACATATAATATATGTTAGTATCACAGAAACCAATATAATATGTACATTTTTTTAAATTTTATTATCGTAAGTTTGAAAGAAAATACAAAGGGGTTATTTTCTTTCTTCTTTTTTTCTGTTTCTTCTTCCTCGTCGTCTTCGTCTATTTCTCCCAGCATGCCCTTTCTCTCCCTATTGCTCATTCGCACCATATCCCTCACTCTGGTTTCGGCAGTGTTGTCCCGTTTGCCGATATAGCTCAACACGTCCGGAATGAATCGATCCAGGTACATGTACGTCGCCAAGTCCGTCGTTCCGATGGTCAAGTCCCATCCGTTTTCGTTGGACGGTAGATGTTCCTTCACCAGTCTGGATTTCAGGAACTCTTGGAACTCTTCGACGGGAACTCTGACGACATTCGGGGATATCCAATCCTCCTGTCTGAAGAGGGAAGGCACGTATTTCAGGTTTACTTGCACGTCCTGGTACGTGAAGTAGCGCAGACTGCCCAAATCATGTCGAATATCGACCGTTTTGTAAGTGTAAGGGTCGGCGAACAGCAACCGATGGGGCACCCACTCGCTCCGATACCGCATCCAGTCGATGGACACGAAATAATCGTAGTTGAATTTGGCCATGACCCTAGAATTAAAAAAAAGGCAATTAAAAGTGATTATAAAAAACAATTGAACATAAAAAAACAGTTAAACAAAAAAAATGTTAAATATAATACGTTTCAAGCTTGCATGTACAATTGAACACATTAAAAAAAGATAATTACAGTTAAACAGAAACATGTTAAGTTATAAACACGTGTCGAGCTCGCATATTAATTATAAAAAAAGAACTGATTACAAAAAAAGATAACATTTAAACAAAAATGTTAACAAAAAAATGTTAAATTATCGAATTATAAATACGTTTTAGGCTTGCATATTACTTAAAAACAACTAAACACATTAAAAAAGGATATGCACAGTCAAACAAAAAATGAACACAAAAAAGATAATTACAGTTAAACAAAATGTTAAATATTTAATCATAAATACGTTTCAAGCTTGCGTATTAAAAGAAATTAACTACAATTAAATATTTGATTATAAATGAGTTTCGATATTCCATTATTTCAAAACAAACGACTAGATATTTAATCATAAATACGTTTAAAGCTTGCGTATTAAAAGAGATTAACTACAATTAAATATTTGATTATAAATGAGTTTCGATATTCCATTATTTAAAAACAAACGACTAGATATTTAATCATAAATACGTTTCAAGCGTACATCGAAAGTTAACAAAAAAAATAATTACAGTGTACTTACACATTATTTAAAAACGAACGATTAGATATTTAATGATAAATACGTTTCGAGCGTAAATTAATTACGATTTCTAAATAGATATTCGAATAAAAATCAATAATTTGTTCCCAAAGGATACGTGGCAGGCACGAAATAAACATCTTTTTCCCATTAAGACTGCAAGTGCACGGAATATCAAACACCACCAAACACTGACAGTCTTAACCGAAAACAAATTCACATCTATTTCTGCAAAATCCCATCTATTTCTGCGTATTCCTGCAAAATAAAGAAAAATGTAAAAAAAGAGTTCAACTCACCCTTTGAGAAGCGACGTGTAGCGTTCGGCGGATCGGGAGAAAGTGGAGCAACTCTCACAGCAAACACGAGTATTTATGCACCCGTCACAGACGAGAATCCATCGATCAGACGACCTCGGAAGCACGGCGTTATAACCTCAAAGTTGGAATTGCACTGTCGCACAACTTTGCGGGAACAAATATATATAGGCGATGCAAGCGAGAACGTACAGAAAAAATTTAAGAAAAAATTTCTCTCAGAGAAAAATATTTATTTCTTAAAAAAAAAAAAATAATAATAATTTTTTTTAAAATTCTACTCGAGATATCTTTTGGGCAGCTGGACATTTTGACACCAGTCTCCCGTATTTGTGTTATCTGCAAGATGAGCAATTTTTTCTTTCTCAACATTATTGAACCTTCCACGGGACGTTTCTTAAACGTTTACATTTACAACGGCCAGCCTTTTTACAAGGCGACCGAGTCCGGAGCGTTGTTTGGATACAAACGTCCCTTGGAAATGATTCGAACTTTTTTACCCGGCAGTCGCCTCTATCTTAGGGATTTGATCCAGCCCCCCCCCCCCTGAATTCTAACTTGTTACCCATACCCAAAAATTGCAAAATGCTGACTCAAGACGAAGCGAGCGAATTGTTTTTTAAATTGGGACGAAGAACACACGTGCGCAGCATGGTTTGGTTACTTGCGATCGTCGAAGGAAAGGTCAAATTGTCGACGAGTCACGACTTGAGTTTTTATTTCGCCAATCCGATTTTCAGTTGCAAAATCCCCCCAATATTCGTAGTGGACGACGAAAACGGATATATATATATATATATATATATATATATATATATATGTGGGGTTATGACACGGAGTTCTAGGGGTATTCACAATGATTACACTGTTTTTAACTAATACTAACGTTTAATGTGGACACTTACAGTACTACACTCTACTATACAGATATATTGTTGACAGCGTTTCGACAATTTCTTCTTCTCGTATTAAACAATAGTTTCTCAGTGTCTTCACTTAACAATTATCACACCACGGTTCACAACGGTGTATGGCATTCAGATGATGGATGTGTCACCTTCACGTGACTGTCCTTCCAGCATCGGGCCACTTGGTCCCTACACGGCCAGTTAGATCCCGGTTGCTTTCCTTTTTTCTTAGCAGCGTTTGCTCTGACCTCCTCGTCGAGACCTCTCGCTCGCTAATCTCCCTCTCGTCAGTTCGCTCGCTGGTGGCTCGCGTCGCCAGCGCCCTCTATAGTGCCGTCTATGTGGAAATCCCACAACTTCTCGGGCATCCTACAGGCAGTGTCCTCACTGCTCACGTACTAAGGATCTGAAATATACAAACTAAAAAAAAACAAAAAAAGAACATAGATTAGTATACAGTTACACAAATATCTTATACAAGTTCGTTCTTCTTCTTTATTAGTGCTTAGACTAAGGCTTCATCTGGTCTGCTGATGCGGACGTTACATTTGGCCCCTCATGGTCTCCAATTTTAGCAACATCATATCGGTCATGAAGTTTTACTCTAGTCACTTGGTAGGGTTCAAAATACTTTGGTCGCAGTTTCAATTTGTTTCCAAACTGAGTCCTCATGATTGCTACCAACTCTCCTTGCTTATACTGGTGAGCTTTTTTCCGCTTTCGATTGTAAGTTCTCCTGTTTTCCTCTTGTATCTTCAAAATGTTTTGCTTTGCTTCTCTTCTAAGGTTTACACGATGTTGACATAGTTGATTTTGACTCTCTTCTTCAAGCAAATTTCTTATCATGACGTCTTCAGGATTCTTCATCTTGATTCCTATTAGTAATTCAAATGGCGAATATTTTGTACTGCGTGAAGTCGCACTGTTCAATACACGTTGTAGTGAATCGACATGCTTGAACCATTTAGTCGGGTCTTGAATGGACATCGTCAACACTGGAATCAGCACTCCATGGATTCTTTCAACTTGTCCGTTCCCCCTTGGTACTCCCGTCGTTATTTGAATATTACTAATCTTCTCCTCAGCACAGTAGTCTTCGAATTCCTTCGATCTAAATGCTCCTCCTTTGTCATTAATTATACGTGAAGGATTCCCAAAAGTTTTTTGTTGCAACTTTAGTCTTTCAATGGCTTCTTGAGCTGTTGTACTTTTGGTTGGGTATAACCAAGTAAATTTTGTGAATGCGTCAATTACAGTAAATATGTGATTATAATTTTTGTTGGTCGTTGGCAATGGTCCAATGAAGTCTACGTGATATGTTGACAACTTCAGATCTTCTTTTGGAATAGGGTGTAAAAAACCTTCTCCTTTTCCCCTCTTCTTATTGACCAATATGCACAGTTTTTTAGTACGTTTTCTATACACTTCCTCATATTCGGAAAATAATAGTCTCTTTTCACCAAGTCTTCTGTCTTTGCCACAGCAAATGTCCAAACGAATGAGCTTTTCTTCACCACATCTACTTGCATCATTTTCTGGCACAACTAACAGTTCTTGATCTTCACTAAGTTTAAATAAAATATTATTCTTTATGGTGAATTCAGTAGTTTTGCCTT